>JAVYIG010010009.1:0-72866 GCA_035222895.1 Strongylocentrotus droebachiensis | reverse complement strand
GTTCTCAGGATACATGTAATAGGTAAGGATATGACGTCACATTGTTACAGAAAAAGAGAATCATATGATCCCCTGTGGACCATGTTTATAATGACGTCATTTAAATGTCGGTGTCATCGAGTGACGTCATGTAAGAGGTGAGGATATGACGTCACAGTGTTACAGAAGATGAAAATCATATGATCCATGTGGACCATGTTTATAATGAGGTCATTTAAATGTCGGTGTCATCTAGTGACGTCATGTGAGAGGTAAGGATATGACGTCACATTATTACAGAAAAATAGAATCATATGATCCCCTGTGGACCATGTTTATAATGACGTCATGTATATGTCGGTGTCATCTAGTGACGTCATGTAAGACGTAAGGGTATGACGTCACATTATTACAAAGGAAGAAAATCACATGATCCCTAGTGGACCATGTTTATAATGACGTCATTTAAATGTCGGTGTCATCTGGTGACGTCATACTTGCGTAGGTAGGGTTCTCAAATGGACTACGGGAGCCTGTAAAAACAATACAAAAGAGAAAAACAAATAGCCTATAAATTGTGGATCATAAAATGAATATAATGTGATGTAACAGCATACAACTATGTCATTTATCACTCTTACACGGACCTATAGGCTCAAAGAACGCTTACTCATCGTGTGTATACTCTGTCTCTCAATATTTATTATAGAGAGGTCAAAATGAATTTTCAATTTACTGGCTTTTATCAACCCATGGAATAAACAGGCGGACACTATACCTCATACAATATGACACTCTACTGAGTGTTTCGATTCATATCAACTTTGTTTTACATATGAGAACATGTATGCAGACGTACAATTTTCAATATATTTAAGCAAACATAAGAAGGCGCGTATGTCAATGATTTAAACTACAAATGAAGTAACTGTTTTATTCAAGTTGGTGAGGAATTACAATACATGAAGGAGGCCTTAAATATCTTTAGAGATGGATAGGTCAGGGGTCATCAAGTATATTTACTATTATCAGGTATTTGTCATCCTGTCAAAATCATTCTTATTCTGTAATAGAGGAGAATGGGGCGTGGCGTCCCAAAGCAACACTATCCTTCAACTTATAACACGATCGCAAAAACTTCGTGAAAATCAACCTGTTTTCAATAGCTGGTGCGTCACTATTGGAATGCGTGAACATGAGAATGACGTATTACGTAACCTGAACATTATTTATATTGGTGGTATTCTCGAAAGAGGACTAACTTTAGTCTATGGTTTAATACCCCGGTGTACATGGGTGGTATTCACGAAAGAGGACTAACTTAGTCCATGGTTTAATACCCCGGTGTACATGGGTGGTTTTCACGAAAGAGGACTAACTTGAGTCCATGGTTTAATACCCCGACTAAGTATGGAGTGTCCATATGAATATATTTTTTGAATAATTTGATATGTCCCTAAATAACCATGATAACATAATATTATGTCTTAATATTTTAACAATGACATGTAACATCATAACAATCGGGACGGATTTTTATGTCACATGTTCATGTAGTCCCATATACATCTTTTTGTGTACAGTGATTGCAACTTTACCAAGACTGGGCAAATTTCGTATCATTTTGCTGATTTCAGAACCTTGCAGTACACAACAATACTTATTTGCTAGATGATCGACCTTTTCTTATTGATTCCACACCGTCTCTTTCACAATTAAATCGCATGACCAGAACTCTACTTTATCTTTAAATACTAATATCTGATAATTTGGGTATATTTCATGAAAGAGGAACTCAAGTTTGCTTTCAACACGCACCCGGCCTGTCGGGAAATGCATTGGTTAATATATCCTCCGATGACTTGTTTCGAATAGTCATTAAACTTCAGTGAAAGTAAATGTGTTATAATAAACATAAGAATTGAGAAATGCACGTACAGCTTCTATTTCCTGATATGATAATTTACAGAATAACGCCAAAGTTAATATCTCTAGCATCCGTTGTGAAAGGTATTATATTTCTTGCGGTTTGGGGGATAGATTCTTTACTGTTACAGTAGTCTTAAATACTAATTTCTTGTATATTTCTTGAAAGAGGATATTAAGCATACTTTCAACACGCACCTGGATGTCGGAACATGTTGTACATCTGCTTTGCTACAAAATATTCCATTTTGCTGCAGGCCTACTTCCCAGGTCGAAATTCCAATTGATACCAGTTGAAACCAGTCTTCTTCTTCTATGTGCCATATCCTGAGACGTTGGCGACCATGGAGTGCCACAACTCTCTATCCCATATTCTATGAAGTAATTCATTCTCCCCGAAACCAGTAAGTATTTAAAACTGGTATCTACTGTTTCCAACTGGGCTTAACTGGTACCAGTTGATACCAGTTGAAACAATTTGGAAAACTGTAAGCATAACATTAGGATACTTTGTTTGCAAGATCATGGTTAGTGAATTTCCCCATATGTTCACAATGTAGGCCTAGGCCGAATACGAGATGGGTGTTATTTCCTGTTATTTTAATCTCTCGTGATCTTTCTTTCTTCATCCGGAAGAGGTCACCTCAGATGATATAGAGGTTAACAGAGACTGCACATGTTCCAGAGAACTATTAAAAAGGTATATGAAAACCAAAGAGAGAGATTGAGAGAGAGAGATTGAGAGAGGAGGGTGGAGAGAAAAAGAGAGAAAGTGAGAGTGAGAGAGGGGGATATAGAGAGAGGATCAGAGAGAGAGAGAGAGAGAGAGAGTAAGGAATTATTGCCTGACACTGCCTCAACGTTATGGAACAATCTCCCGGAACATCTAAAAAACATTGACTCCAGTGTTAAGTTTAAGATTGCTTTTAAAGACGCACTTATTTAACATTTCATTCATCCATTTTTGTCTGTTACCTGGTACATCTTGTCTTTGTATTCTGAGAAGAAATGGTAGAGGTAACATAATTTTCATAGTAATATGTCAATGTATATACTGCTGTATTTTTGCTTTGTGAAGAGTTATTTTGTAATACGTGGTGCTTTTAAATGCAAATGAAACTGATCATTTTCTGTCTCTTAAAACCACCTTATCTTTCATTATACCCTCTCTTATTTATCATTATAGTATGTTGAGAGCTAGCCTTATGACAAGGCCTCGTGACTCTAGCTGATATTAGTCTAGATACCCGGGGTGAACGCGCGACCGAGAAAATCAGGCCAGTTAGAAAGGGGTGAGCTGTTTCATCGGTGTCACACCGATAGAATGAAAAATTTCTTATGCTCTTGAGCAGGAGAATTTAATAACCTATTTCCCTTCTTTTCATCGGCTATTTAATCGGCTTTTTCTCCTCTGTAGCATTCATACTGGCCGTTTCATCGGATGCGTCCGGATGCTTCCGATGAAAATCAGGCCAGTTTGAAAGGGATATCACACACACACTCTCTTACTCGTGTCAAACATATGAACACATTATACAATATAATGGACACATATATACGCTCATGTAAAGGCTGCCATCTGCCTGCCACCATTTACAACTTAGATTTAAGTTGTATTTTGCGAGCTGTTGGTACGGACAACCAATAACATGTACATGATGAATGTAATGTAACATGAAATTCACACCACTTTCTTAAAACAAGAAAAACAGAACTAACAAAAACCACGTGTATCTTCATTTAAGTATATGAAGAGTATATTTATTTATAATCATTGTTGTACTTTTCCTTCAATTCAAGTCTATTACCAAACAAAAACAAATGAGGGAGGGTAATAGAGCCTATGGAAAATTTAGAATTGGAAGGGCGTCCTGGATTGAAAATGTTAATGTCTGGTGGGGAGGGGCGAGGCAAATGTAAACAAAATCAGTGGCGTCGAATGTAAAAATGAAAAGAACAAGGCAACATTGAAATTCAATTGGAGAGGGGCACAATATGAAAGATCATTGAAGACGATGGCGAGAATGATTAATTAATCGAACACTAAAAAAATGAAAATATTACTTGTTAAGTGGGCTAAATGATCTCTGCAATTTGAATAATAACCATTGATAAACGAAAAAAAATATATACACAAAACAAGAGGTCCAAAATAGATTAAGATAGACGGTGAAATGGGGTCATTATTTTTGCCTTCATATACTGAACTGAAATTTGTTAATGTATTTTCCATTTTATTCCAAGTTTATTTCTCCCCTCCCTAACTCTGACCTTTGTTCTACACTTTTAGTTCAGAACGATCGTAACGCATGCGCATCGTCTAAATCAGCTAAGAAGAGCCCTTGCAGTACGCCCTCAGCCTAGTCTCACTGTGCAGACACTGTTACGCACAGCGACTTACAGGATATATGCCTAGTACAAGTAGGCCTGCAGCAAAGATAGTACACTTTGTTTGCGAGATCATGGTTAGTGAATTTCCCCATATTTTCACAATGTAGGCATATGCCGAATACCAGGTCGGTGTTATTTCCTGTTATTTTAATCTCTCATGATCTTTCTTTCCTCATCCGGAAGAAGTCACTTCAGATGATCTAGGGGTGAACAGAGTCTACAAAAGATCCAGAGAACTATTAAAAAGGTATATGAAAACCAAAGAGAGAGAGAGATTGAGAGAGGGAGGTTGGAGAGAAAAAGTGAGAGTGAGAGAGGGGGATATATATATATAGAGAGAGAGAGAGAGAGAGTAAGGGATTATTGCCTGACAAAGTCTACGTAGTCATAACAAATTAATAAAAGATTGGAATAAGAAAGAGAAGAAAAAGGTAACATAATTTTCATATACACGTCAATGTATACCGCTTTGTTTTGCTTTGTGAAGAGTTATTTTGTAATACTTGGTGCTTTTAAATGTAAATGAAACTCATTATTACTGTCTCTTAAAACCACCTTATCTTTCATTATACCCTCTCTTAGTTATCATTATAGTCTGTTGAGAGCCAGAAGTGTGTTAACTCTGTGTTGAAGTATATGAGTTAACGCACTTCTGGTTCCAAACAGAATTACTGTACGTACTCTCTCTCTCTCTCTCTCTTTCTATCTCTCTCACACACTCTCTCTTTCTCTTGTTCTCACTCTTACACTCCGGTTTTCTCGTGTCAAACATAATGCAATGACACAATGCAAACTTATATACGCTCATGTACATGCTGCCATCTGCCTGCCACCATTTACAACTAAGATTAAGTTGTATTTTGCGAGCATGTTGCTACGGACAACCACTAACATGAACATGATGAATGTAATGTAACAATAAAAACACAATAAACCAAAAAACCATGTTCATATTCATTTTATTATAATAAAGATTATATATATTTCCAATCAATTTGGTTTACTTTCCCTTCAATTCAAGTATATTACCCCCCCCCCCCCCTCACCCTACAAAAAGTGACATAAGCATACATAATGAAGTAGAAAAGTGGACAGCAATGCAAATGTAAACGGCATTTGATTATTAAAGCTGAAGAAAATTGATGTATAACAGCCAATATTCAAGAGTGGGAAAACAACACAAAATTCATTTAAAAAATATAACTTTATTTGAAAAAAAGTACTTATATAGCGGGTACATCAAACTTTTTCTGACTCTGAATTAAGGCTTTTTATTAGAAAACGTAGATTTAAGGCCTAGTCAAAGATTAATCAATATAAACTTATCGATTTTGGCATTATTTGCAATGTACAATATCTGTTATGTTATAAAACAAAGCTTCCGTGTGTTATGAATAATTATATACCTCACTTAAGTAATCCAGCCATCTGATTGGTCGAAATTGCATTCATAAACTTCAACTGTTCCTGTAAAATTCCCGGTAACCATGCATAAAACATTTAATATTTTTAATAACCATGGTTATTAAAAAAATAGTTCAGTCTCCATGGTTACCCCATAGGTTTACATGTTAAAAAATGGTTTGAGCGATCGAGGATACCGTATGTGTGCGAATAATTGGTCGGTAATTTCAATACAATTGAATCTCGATCGATCTTACCGACAATTTTATCTTGCATTGTTGACATGAAGACGAAAATAAACTTCCAAAAAAAAAAAAAAAAAAACATCTGCCGATAGATCTTGATCTAAGTTCGTGCCAATATGCATTGCAAAAGTAAAAGAAGGGTGCTTTTGCGAAGCATTCATCACGCCGAAGCCGGTTTCAATCCATTTTAATCTGTTAATGTATATATTGTACAAAACTGCCGAATATTTAACAGCGCGCGATGGCCGAGTGGTGTAAGGCGTTGGTTTAAGATGCATCACTCATTGTACGCAAGAGTTCGACTCTCACCTTCGACAAAAAAAAAAGTATTTTTTATTTTTTATTTTTTAGTCTATTTTTTTCGGCATATAAAAGTATTAATGACTGCTTTAATATTCGAGAAATAGTTGTTTTTATACGCTCTCGGGAAGGTTAGAATTGGGCTATTCCCCTCGGCACGCCTCGGGTAATAGCACAATTCTAACCTTCCCTTGAGCTTATAAAAACAACTATTTCTCTCAAAGCAGTCATTAATACTATACTATCATTACGTTAATTAGCATTGGTTCAGTATAAGTTTGAAAACATTATTGTAAAATGATTTGTAAACTGAAATTAACCTAGTCGAATAAAAGCATGTAAACACACGTGTATAAACCTAGAGGAAGTGTCGTTTATAACACCTGTGTGGAGAAATAAAGATCGTAGGTTCGAGCCTCAGCACTGCAGGTATGTCTTCAAACAAAACATTTTATCTGCATCGCTTCTTTAGCTCCACTGAGGTTTATTTGGTGGAATGTCTTTCTAAGTTTCGAAACAAGATACCCTATGCGATATAAATAAAAAGCACAAGTTATGCGTTTAAAAAAATGTTCTTAATGAGGGTAATTCGTTGTCCGACTAACTTTGAGGCAATTATACCCAATTTTGTTGATTTTTGCTCAGTTGTATAGTGACAAGGCGATTGATTGTGCTTTACACATTTAATACCCAAGTCTGGCATGGGAATTGCCTAAAGTTGGTCCTCCATATATTAATTTCCCTCGATCGGGATTTATTTTCATTTTATACTTTTAAGGATGTCCTGTTCTCATGAGACATGTAAGAGGTAATGATATGACGTCACATTGTTACAGAAGAAGAAAATCATATGATCCCTGGTGGACTATGTTTATAATGACGTCATGTTTATGTTGGTGTCATCGAGTGAGGTCAAGTAAGAGGCAAGGATATGACGTCACATTGTTACAGAAGAAGAAAATCATATGATCCCTAGTGGACCATGTTTATAATGACGTAATTTATATGTCGGTGTCATCTAGTGACGTCATGTAAGAGGTGAGGATATGACGTCACATTGTGACAGAAGATGAAAATCATATGATCCCTAGTGGACAATGTTTATAATGACGTCATTTATATGTCGGTGTCATCTAGTGTCGTCATGTAAGAGGTGTGGGTATGACGTCACATTGTTACAGAAGAAGAAAATCATATGATCCCTGGTGGACTATGTTTATAATGACGTCATGTTTATGTTGGTGTCATCGAGTGAGGTCATGTAAGAGGCAAGGATATGATGTCACATTGTTACAGAAGAAGAAAATCATATGATCCCTAGTGGACCATGTTTATAATGACGTAATTTATATGTCGGTGTCATCTAGTGACGTCATGTAAGAGGTGAGGATATGACGTCACATTGTGACAGAAGATGAAAATCATATGATCCCTAGTGGACAATGTTTATAATGACGTCATTTATATGTCGGTGTCATCTAGTGACGTCATGTAAGAGGTGAGGATATGACGTCACATTGTTACAGAAGAAGAGAATCATATGATCTCTGGTGTACCATGTTCATAATAACGTCATTTATATGTCGGTGTCATCTAGTGACGTCATGTAAGAGGTGAGGATATAACGTCACATTAATACAGAAGAAGAGAATCATATGATCTCTGGTGGACCATGTTCATAATAACGTCATTTATATGTCGGTGTCATCTGGTGACGTCATACTTGTGTAGGTAGGGTTCTCAAAACCATCATCCGTATGTACCACGGGAGCCTGTAATAAGAACATTAACAAAAAACAGATGGCCGATAAATTGTGGAGTATAAAATGAATATGAATACTGGCTTTAATCCACCCATGGAATATACAGGCGGGCTCTTGTGCAATACTATACCTCATATAATACGACACTCTACTGAGTGTTTCGATTCATATCAACTCTGTTTTAAATATGAGAAAATGAATGCAGAAGTACTTTTTTTAATAACTTTAAAAGAACATAAGAAGGCGCGTATGTCAATGACTTAAAATATAAATGAAGTATACTGTTTATTTATGGACTAACTTTAGTCCATGGTTTAATACCCCGGTGTACATGGGTGATATGCTCGAAAGAGGACTAACTTTAGTCCATGGTTTAATACCCCGGTTTACATGAGTGGTATGCTAGAAAGAGGACTAACTTTAGTCCATGGTTTAATCCCCCGGTGTACATGGGTGGTATTCTCGAAAGAGGAATTACTTTAGTCCATGAATTAATCCCCCGGTGTACATGGGTGGTATTCTCGAAAGAGGCCTAACTTTAGTCCATGGTTTAATCCCCCGGTTATTAAAAAAACATGTTCATATGGACACATGACATTCCATACTAGTCGAAGTATTACACGCTTTCGAGAATACCACCCATGTAAACCGGGGTATTTATGTTGCCCTTGACTTCATTTTTTTCGAAAATAGTTTTCAATAATTCTTGAGCAAGAACAAAACGAGACTTACAAAGGACTGGTAACGTGGTTCTATTTCTACCGGACTTTTCTCCATGTCTCTCAACACAATCTAAACAAATGAAAACATCAAAGATCGTTTAGCAACATTTTATGGAAAAGTAAGAAACAAATATGACTTCATTTTTAATAGCAGACAGGACAAGGGAAGTAGTTTTTTTTTTTAATTGCACACAATCATCATTATTATCATTAGTAGTAGTAGCAGTAGTAGTAATGGTAGTGGTTGTGGTTGTAGTAGTAGTAGCAGTAGTAGTAACAGAAGTAATAGTAGTAGTAGTAGTAGCAGTAGTAGCAGTAGTCGTAGTCGTAGTCCCAGTAAAATAATTCAAATAATTATTATCATCAATTTGTTGTAATTGTTGTTGTTATTATTGTTGTTTTTGCTGTTGTTGTTGTCGTTTTATTTTAATACTACTGATAATATAATTCATTCTGAATGTTTATATTATTACTTACATCTCCCCCGAGCCCGTCAGGATCATAGGTGGGGTTTTCCATGTTAGTATGAAGGGCTTCTATCTCCAGCTTATAACTACACAACAAAGAAAGAAACACTTGTTGAAGTATAAACTTAACTCTTCTTGTAGTTGGGCCATTTCGTAATGTAACCAACTTTAACGCATTAATCTTTGTTGGAAGAGAGAGGAGTGAAAGAACTTGGAGTGGTGCTAATAGAGAATGCTAGGCACCGAGGATTGTGGAACTGCATTATCGCCAAAGCCAATCGATATGGCACTTAGAGAGAGAGAGAGAGAATGCCTCGTTACAAATTATGTTGTTCACCTTTAAAGAAAAATTGTCACAATACGAATTGCTTATATATTATTTTTGCTAGGTACGACAAACATTATGGCATGCCCTACTGGGAAACAATCATTCCTTAACAGCTGAATGAAATAATTTGTAGCGAGGCACTTAACAAAAATTGGTTACATTACAAAAATGGCCTATTAAAACCAGTATATTCGCAGATTAGTTACAAAATCTTGTCATTACGAACCATTTCGGTATTTCTCGTAGCTGGCTGTACATGGCCAGTTTGTGATACCCATATATTCAAATAGTATAGCATTCTGAAACCTTTCTTCTTTATCTAGAATTATGCAACCTGTATATTTATGGCACATGTAATTTCATTACACTAACGTGATTATGAACAATCAAATTTCAAAGTTGCTGGTCATCATCATTTGTATAATTTCTAGTTATCAGACTAGTGAACTAATTCTGCAGCTGTAAAATGCTTTCAAAATTTACCGGGCCGAGAAAAAAAAAATGTCTTTAGTTGATATTTAAAAAAAAAAAGATTAATATCACTAACCTTGAGCGTCTTTTAGTAATGAACCAAGCAACGATCACCAGTAAGATGACGGCTACGATCCCGCCAGTCACCCCAAGGGCTATTGCTAGAGGCTCTGTAACAAACAAAAAAGGGGATTTATGACGTAACCAGTGTATGTATGTTTTTTCTTTCCCCACACAAAGAATAAAAAGGGGATGATAGCGTACAGATGTACTCGCTTAATTAAAAAATTAAAAAGTAGACGCATATTGTGATCAACATACATACCAGTCCCCTTTTGGCCCCCTGTAAGTTGTATTTATACTGTATGATGTAAACTAAAAACTAGACACATATTGTGTACAATATACAAATGTACATACCGACACCCTTTTGGCCTTCTGTTCGCATCCCTGAAATATAAGGGGATATGAAATAGAATAAGAATGTAAACTAAACCAACAACAACAAAAACAAAAACAACAAGGAACAGTATCACAATTATAATAAGTATGATCTAAACGCAAGAGATTTAAAAGATAACAATACATTTATAGTTGTACTGATAACAATGGGTAGGCATAGTCTACTCGTAAATTATTAACATCACTAATTAAAATAAATTCTGATTAAAAGTTGGATTAAAATGCTTGATAGTTGCGTTTTGTATATCTGAGATGCATTTGAACAAACATTTTAGAAGATGACTTAAGAAGATGATTTAGGAACTGATTTGAATAAGGATTTGACAATGGAATGAAAGGAAGGATCGACCTTGAGTCATCTTACAATGTCAATGTCAATGTCAATGTTTATGTCAATCCATTTCATTCAATTCAATTCAATAATGTTTTTTTTATTAAAAACCAATGCCTCGCAGCCAAAATGCTGAATTGTGCATGTATACATATTCATGAGCTAGCTCTATTACATAACATCATATTTCATTTGTTACAATCAAACAGCATTGGTAATACCTAATATTACTCATGTGTAGCTATTTAAAATCAATCACTTTATATTATTTACATTTTAAAATTATATTAAATTTCACAATACTAATAATAAAAATTGATTGAAAAAAATACAATAAATAATATATAAATAATTCAAAAAACTAACACTGAAATCATTACACTTGTGTCCTTAGTCAGCAATATTATATGTTGCTATTTCATTAACTGTAAGTACATAATTATATAGTGATAGCTCTGTACAAAGATAAACATATTCCAGAGTGGGTTGTAAAACAAATAGTTTCCTACGTTAAAACTAAATCATAGTTGGATGCGTTTTAAAACATTAAATAATGATAAAAATATTAATCAAACATTGTAAATATATACATTCTATACAAATTCAACCTCTGCTTGCAACATAATAGTTACTAACCATTGGTCACAGTTGTCTCTGTCTTGGGCTGCTCTGTCTGGCCCGATGTGGTAATTGTTGGCCGAGGTGCGCCCTCTGTTGCCTTGGGAGTTCCAGTCCCAGAGCCAGTTGCTGATCAAAAATGCATTCCAATTATTCATTATTTAGAAGATATATAAGGTATGGCATTGGACAACGCCAATGTTATAGATTGATGTTACATACAGATTCATTATAGTGTAATTCACTTCACTCTCAACCAATGGGTTCAGGGTTCGAATCCTAACCCAACACTGATGTTAGAATCGGCTAAATTCAACCTTTGCTGGCAACAGAAATTATTATAGTTTTGATTAATGAAATCCTGTTTAGTGATTGGTCGACATAGCATGATTTTACCAAACATAACATTGCTATGATGTTACCGATAAGAAAAATGTGCTATACCGGGACGTCATCCATGGTATAGTGCACTATACCATGGCACAATACCATAGATGACGTCATAGATATGCGATCGATCAAGATCAATGTGATATCGGTGTTGGCCCGGTCGCGGTCGCGGTACGGTCGTCTGCGCTGCTCTCACCGCACTCTACACTATTTCAGTGCCAGTATACGTTATTGCTATTGTTATTATTTTGTATGAAGGTTGGTTTGAAAAATATAAAACAAATATATCATGCACTATTTCAAGCCACTTATGAAATTATGGAATCCTCGGCGACATAAATAGCACTTTTTCTTCGGGGCTACGCCCTCAGAAAAAAAGTGCTATTCCTGCCACCTCGATCCATAATTTCAACTAGAACCTCTCAGTGCCTGGTACATTTATTTACTAACCAAAGGTCACAGTTGTCTCTGTCTTCCCCGATGTGGTGAGCGTTGGACGAGGTGAGCCCTCTGTTGCCTTGGGAGTTCCAGTCCCAGAGCCTGTTGCTGACGTCATAGTTGAACGGGGTACTTTGGGTGATGTGCTGGGGAGTTCAACCCTTGCCGCAGGTGGAGTAACTGCAAAGTAATATCAGAATGATTAGTCAGGTCTATTAATCTTTTTCCTAATTTGGAGCTGGTCGACACGAGGTTTGTATGGGTGTACAGGCAGAATTGAGTGATAGTAAGAGTTACAGACTCTCACTGAACAAGGACCATGGACATTATTCAAACAGTTTTGTTCCGTTAAACGTTTTGTAATACATGTATATTCACATATATGGATGCTTCTTTCTTTGGGACCTAGTGACGAGCGTTATTCCATGGACTTGTTATTTATAAATGATTTACAATACTTGGTATTTAGTCTCAATACGTTACGTGTTACTGTGTTGGGCAAGCCTCGGCAAGCTTTTAAGAAGAGCCTTTTGATTTAGAAGTATTCATGAATTTGAATAATATATCACAGTTTATTTTAAACACCAGAACCTAAACCATTAACCATCACTCACCAAACAATGTGCCCAGCCCGAGGTTCATAAAGGTTTATTCACACATTACTCTAAAAACCACTCAAAATCTACTTTAAAATTGATTAAAAAAACTAATTACACAATGCTTTAATAGTCATTTTATTTTGCCGCTGTATTGTTTTTAGTTTCTTTGTCGCTTCATGTATGAACAGGGCATTCTTACCATCACATGTTCCTGATACAGGGTTCAGATCATCTAATCCAATATCACTTCGGTTCCCATTACCAACTATACCTTGGAACTCAAACTGTGGATCAAAACGAGAATAGGAGGGAGGAAATGTGTTTGATATGAATACTGAGCGACAGAGTAGAAAGGGTTGTATCGTAGAGGGCAGTATAAAGAAGATCAGCCTAGGGAGGTTCATGACACGCGGAGGATAAGCACTTTGCTGATCTAAATATCCAAATCTGTATCAAATGCTGTCATTATCTTCACATCTTTTTTTATTCTTTTATCATCTGCATCTTATCAAATGTACAAGTGGGCTTTTTCAAAGGGCTAAGATGTAAACTTTACACTTGAATCTTGAGATAATGTAATTGTTATGACTATCATCTTTGACAACGTACTGACAAAAATACAAATATATCACATTGCATCACTTCTAAAACATTTAAGGAGAATTTTCAGATGAGATGAGGGCTTAAAAGAATGGTCAAAATCTATTGCCAGCAATTATGTTTTTATTTATTTTGTAGAAACTGACGAATCATTGCCTTAATAATATCATATATAAAGTACTTTCAGTAATTCATTTATAAAAGGGCTATTAGTTTTCACGTTACTGGATGAATAACATCATTCAAGTAACTTCCTAGGAAAGGTCAGACACGTCTAACACGTTCATACCGTAGCAGCTTTGCTGTAAGGTACGGTAGCTTGCAACCAACCGGAAGAGCTCTGTTGACCACTCAGTCTCCAGATTAACGTCTTACTACCACCTTCCATTTCATCTCTACACGATAGGAAGAGAGTGTGTGAGGGCGTGTGAGGGCGTGTGAGAGAGAGAGAGAAAGAGAGAGAGAGAGAGGGAGAGGGAATAGAAAGAAAGAAATAAAGAAAGAGACACAGAGAGAGAGAGAGACCACAGAGTGGGGGGGGGGGGTGGTAAATTAAAAAACACAAACACATTGTTTGAGATGAAGGGGGAATTGTTGAAGAGTACATATAAGAAATAATTAGGAACATAAATAAAGAAAGAGTGAGAGAAGGGATGGTGAGTGTAAGGGGAGGAAGAGAGTGGATTGAAGAGATAAGTGAAAGAGAATGCAATGAAACAAGTGTTAATTTCGGCCCATCATTTTTAAATCGTATACTGAGTATACTGACATCATGGATATGTACATGCCGATAATAATAATACTAATAATAATAATAGTGGGTTCTTGTATAGCGCTCATGTCAGTCAGATTTGACCCTCCGGGCGCTCCCGATCACTTCAATGTTTCCTCCATTTTACCCTATCATTAGCTATAACGTGATTTATACTTGTATACAATTCCATGACGAAATTGTACACAATATTATACAAAATAAACATGGCTTAATCGTTGTTGGAGGTAGCATCACAATTCTATAACGGCTTAAATGTCAGGAGAGGGAAATAAAGTCCAAGTACTTCATACATTGTAATTGCAATAAATTCGGAACCTGAAACTATAGGCTTAGATAGTAGGGATGGTCTATAAATGCCCCCTCCCAATAAAAAGAAATCCTGATGGATTTAGAGGACGTACATGAAGAGTTGGAGTGTTCCTGTGTCGCTGCCAGTCATACTGTACCAGAACGTTAGACACATATCTTGAGCCTCGGTGGAAGGAGAGAACGTAGATGAGAGCTTGGCGGACTGACCAGGCCCATGTGGATCAGCAGAACTCATTAGAAGATAAAAACCTATTAAAACAATTAATATAGAAAGCTTAAATCTGTCAGTGCCAAGTTGGTTATTTGATGATGCAGATCCAAATCAAATGATTGGTTGAGAGTTGACACGTGACCAGC
This sequence comes from Strongylocentrotus droebachiensis, assembly GCA_035222895.1. Classification (NCBI taxonomy): domain Eukaryota; kingdom Metazoa; phylum Echinodermata; class Echinoidea; order Camarodonta; family Strongylocentrotidae; genus Strongylocentrotus; species Strongylocentrotus droebachiensis. The sequence goes on along the minus strand of JAVYIG010010009.1, from coordinate 57,991 downwards.
TATTTATTTTCACCCGGTTTGTTATCGGACAAGAGATTCATACAAGCATTTATCTGTCGTTGTCAAATCGACGATATTATTAAACATGATGACGCAAAACCTTAATGAAATGATTGATTGAGAGTGGACACAAGACCTGGCATTTACTTTTGTGTGATTTTGTAGAAAATCCTAATATAAATGGTCATTAGAATTAACGATGTGCCAGTCAGTCGAGAAGAAAGCATATCAGTTGACTCTTGATCTGTGACATTAAGGTTGAGAGTGATTTATCTCATGACAATGATCCTTCTGGAGTTAGAAGAATTATCCGCCCTTCGTACCTTTAAAACATTCCCAACACCCTCTGCTTACTTCTCGAGTGCCAGGCTCATCTACAGATACTTGTTGTAGATAATAACTACTAACGCCCAAACCTCGCCTTGCTTAGGTGTCATAGCAGGATGTAACGTCCCCTTGAACCTATAGAAACAGCCATGCCTCTCATAGCAGTAAATATACTAGATAGTCTAGGGTTATAACGAAATATATATGTGTTGAACGGAGGGAAAGTCGGCGGAAGTGCCCCCTTCCTCCCCATACACTTTGCGACTTGTGATATCATGGAGTCTCGATATACATGTTTCATGAAACTTGTCATGAGTAGAGCAAGACAAAGTTTATTATAAACTACGGACATTATTTTATGTTATAGATGTGTCAGTTCTTGTATCATGAAACAGAGTCTTTAGGTTTGAATATTCACCTGCAGGTGTTCTTAGAGTGTGGTCCGTATCTGGTCCTGTTCCAGGGGTGGTTGTTGGTCCATTCCACCGGATCCAATTGAAGTCACTGCCCTCTACGTTCTCCCAGCTACAGAAGCTCTCCTCAAAGTCACAACTCACTACAGATAGAAAGGGGAAAATACATTTTTAAAAACAGGCGTTAAAGGCATCGTTTAACAACGTTACATCTGAGAGGCATGGTCCAACGTGCTATCAGTGTTTGTGATATGATATCATATTGAAGCAATAAAGAAATTGCGCCTCAAAATGATCATGAAGTGCTTCAAAAAAAGTTAAAATATTTGAGTGACGGATTTTACCACGTTAGGCTGTAGTGTTATAAAATTTGTTAGGAAAACGAAAAATGAAATTTTGATTTCCACTCATAAATTTCTTGATAATCAGACAGGCGATCGGCTTGTAGAAGTCATGGGATTCCTGACTGACCTAAAAGTTTATAATTATGATTGCAGCATGAGCTAAATCCAGGATTTCGTTTCAGAATCTGAGGCAATGTTACCGAGTTACTTTAAGACTTGCGAATGTTGACCCCTGGTTTCATTGGTGACAAAGATGCAATATATTACAAAACCAAAATATGTGGACTAATATAACCGAATTGGAAAATTACAGGCAAATAGATATTCAAAGTAAAATATATTTTCTAACAATCTGGAGTAATATTAATATTAACTCGACGGAGGCGAGACTTACAGCAGCTTCTTTCTACGGCATCTACGGAGTCAATAGCGATGTCGCCCTCGGTTCCATTCCCGACCACGCCCTGAAAGATGATTTCATATCCATTAGAATGAACCTCGATCGATTCTCTCTTCCAGTTCGGTCCCTGGTTCCCAGATATAGACATCAGTGTGGAGGGGACGGCGGAATTAGCGTTCAGCTGGAAATAAAGAGAGATACAAAAAAAGCATATATCCAGTCAAATCCTGTAATTCTTTAGAGCACTAATATTTAGCGCATTAACAACGGTGCTGATAAGAAAGAACAAAATATTGTCAACGATTAACCCGAGAAAGGTATGGGGTATTTGCTAGTTGTGAGCAATATGAAATAGATATGTCTTAAGTTGACGTTTGAAAGCAGACAACATATTACAAGTAATCATACAAATATATAAGCCCGAATGTTTTACAATAAAGTGACAAGTAAAAGATTGTGTTTCGAGGACTTCGCACGTAGAGCAACTCAGTTTGTTATCTGACTCACAGAGTTTTAATAGATTGAAAGATTAAGAGAAGTCAAGTGGGAAGGATATCCCACCGCTGCCACTAGATTTTAAATGAAGTAAACAATGTCAATTTCTAATACAGGATTTATCATTACATCATTAATAAATCAGTTTCAAATAACACAACAACCAGACAATGTCAGATTGTTTCCCTGCTACCACGAAATTTTAATTCAGATCTTTAATGCATGTTCATAACCATGAGCGGGTCTAAGGGGATGGAGGGCTTCTGGGGCGTCCGGGTTCTAGCTTTCATATTCTACATGTGCCTTGCGAATATTAGGAGAGGAGGGTTTGATTTTGATTTTGGTTTAATTTTTTTTGTTTTTTTGTTTGTTTGGGGGTAGGGGAGTCTCAATTCCCCTCCTAACCCCTCTAAAACCCCTCCTGTTCAAAACGTCTCAGAACAGACAGGTGGATTCTTACCAGGATTTCCAGGCTGCCAATGTTCTTCCCGTTCATGTGATAGTAAAACGACCAGCATGATGACTTTTCTGAGTCATGTGACATGTGTGGACCAATCAGACGAGCCGTATCGCCCTCAAGTTGTGGAGGATCAGCTTCAATATACATGTAGTGACCTGGAAGTGAAATGGTAATAATACGTTATACGTGTAGTGACCTAGTGAAAAGGTAATTACACGCGATACACCATTTGTATTAACGAATAAGCAGTTACTAAAAACAAGACTTCGTTAATGACATAATTTCGTCGCTCAAATGAGAAGGAAAAGTTTTGAATACCATAGAAGATATCTGTTTTACAACCGTCACATATTTTCCCATCAATTTGATTTTCACTTATAAACTAACAGCAGTAAAACCTATGCGACATTTGTTGTTAAATTAAAACAACGACACTCGCTCGTCTGCTTTTCTTCAACCACTTCATCGAAATTGAAAATAAAGTCATATTGAACATTAAAAAAGTGCACACAACTTCAGACCGTCATAACGATTTTTGATATCGTGCCACTTTTTCGTACCATCCAGCTAAGTTTTGCTTGGGTATAAGTTTTGCCTGGGTATAAGTTTTGCCTGGGTATAAGTTTTGCCTGGGTATAAGTTTTGTTTAAGTATGAATACACGTGTCGAGCTGTATCACTATACAAAACGTTTAATCCTTGGTGAGAATACTAGTTAGGTAGCTGGTCAATCATTACAATGTATCGCTTAGCTTCCCCTGCATTATCCTTCCAAAAGAGGGATAATTTTGCCGGTGAACGCGTCGCATCTCTCCCGGGCATTATCCGGATAATGCCGGAGAAAGTCAGTTTATATTAGGACAAATGTATCCCTTATCGGCCATTAACCGGATAATGGCTTCGAATAGAAACACGCTGTATGTTTGGAGGCAGGAGGGATTTCAATCTGAATATGATAATATGAGTTCTTGCTCTTCTGGTTCCAAACAGACTGAATGTTTAAATTCCTACCGTATTGTGTGTTATACGTCACATCCTCCGAGGGTCCTGTATTATCTGTGGGCGTGGCCCCAGACCATCGCAACCAATCAAAATCATCGGTTTGGTCGTTACGGTAACCACAGATACTCGGGCTTTCAAACTCACAGGTTGATGTCGCTGAGGGAGTCAAGAGAAATGACCAAGAAGATGAAATCATTTTATACAACAGTTATTCAACCATACCAAAAGTTAGAGGGATTGTGACGTTTCAATACGATATACAGTAAATAGCATCGGCTTTAAAGCCTATCTGTACTAGTTTGGCCAGGCAGGATTAGACCTTCCTGCGTGGTCACTGACAGGTGGTTATCTCAACAAATCAGCTCTCAATTACCGTAAGAAAAAGGGGACCATGGGGACCAACGGGTACCTCTTTGGCATTGTTTGCTGTATAAAGGGCGTAAGTAGCTATAAGTAGTACAGTGGGGTTTTAATATAAAGGGAACTTCCGCGATGTTTAGCCAATGACTAAACTATCATTCTAGCGGTGAGGTGACGATACTTCCAAAGTCCAACGAGCCATTATATATTAACCTCGGCATCGAGCCAGGGTGAAATATGACGTCACTGATTGCCAGTTCATATACCTTCATTTTAATCCTATTGGTAAGGTACATTTTATATGAAAACATTTATAATTATCAAGGTGATATTAAACATCAATACAATTTTAACAGTAATTACCTGGACATTGTCCATCGTATATACTAACATCATCCAGGGCTATATCTCCGAAGTAGATCTGACCGACCACTCCTTCGAAAACTACCTGATCAGATAAAATGCATGGATAACAAAGTACGAATTTTTATGAGTTCAATAGAAATTTTTTTTATCAACGAATGAAAATATTCCCAATTTTGACTAATGAAAAACATGATATTCTTGTTTTTTATAACATGTAACTGAAATGCACGCTGGATAGAACAAAAATGCACGGCGAATATAACCAAAAATGGATACTCAATGACGTAGTAGTTCAATATGTTATTTCTTAAATATCACGTGACCAACAATCCTCCAATCAAATGACAAGGATCTGATTAGATGCTATATTATTCTTACTATTACATGCGATATATTGAATAGAGGTGTGCTTGAAGACTTATTTCGGGCTGTTATGTTTACAAAAAAAACAATTAAAATATATCTATTACATCTCTAAATAAATGAGATATTGGAGAGATACTATTAATACACAATAATAGGACAGCAGTTTGGGCGGAAGTAGTGCTTCATGATTTTTAGCGAGCTCGGGCAGCAAAGAGAGACAACTGGGTATTACTTAAATTGCGGAATATCTTTAAAATGCCTACTTTATATGACTGAAGAGACAGTAGTACAAACACTTTCCTGAAACTTTTCAAATGCTTTTCCCATCAATAAACTGGACAATCTAATTACCGCTTGACTTTTATAAAGGCATATACTAGTTGGAATTAACATTATAATTGCGTTGCAAACAATATGATAGGATGATCGCCAACTGTGAAATAGAAAAGTTGATCCTTCAATTTGATTTAGGTGTTCTATTACGCATTGATTTATTCAGCAAAAAAAAATCCTGTTATGTGTGTAAAACTGAAAGGCAATAATGGATGGGAAAAGAAAATATGAAGAGAAGAAGAAAAAAACATGGACGGAGCTGCAATATTCCGTGTTTATGATGTACTTACATACACGTATACAAGAGATTCATGGTACAGTCAAACCTGCTTTAGTGACCACCTGTCTACAAAGACCACATTTTTTGTTTTTTTCCCTGAAATTGGTTTCTCATCGAAACATGTACTAAAGTAATCTGTCTACAACTACCACTTGTTTTGTTTCCATTGGGCGTTCGCTACAGACAGGTTTGACTACAATACATTTATAATACATTCTGAAATAAACTGACCTGATATCTGATTGGTTCATTGAGCTGCACGTTACCTAGCAACCAATCACCAGACCGCTCCCCTACCATGGTCCATACAAGTCTAAGCTGCGGCTGACCATCATTGCGTCGGGTATAGACGTTGAGGGCGTCCACTGCCATACCATACATGTGATACCAAAACGTCACACATTGACTCGCTGAGGATTGAACCATGGTCGTGGTCAGGCGAGCCTTGTTACTAGCCTGGCGTCCAGATGTTTCAATGAACACATAATAACCATCCGCTGCATTCGGGTGGAAAAATCATGTAAGAAGAAATATAATACACTGTTTCACGATTTAAAGAGTGCGTATGCGCCTACATGGGCGCCATTTTAAATTGCGAGTAACTTTTATTTGATGCAGCATGCACAACTCGTGTCTATGTGATGTGAGCGCGCAGCCCAGGCAGTGACGCAACAAAACATGCTCGTCTGAAAATATTGATGACGCAATGTTAACTCGCAAAATAAAATTGCGGTTTTAACCGTGAAAGGGTGTATTAATTGTTAATGCTATAAGAACTGCAATGTGATTGAAAAATTATGATGTCACATTGTCTGTTGATAGCAAGAAGGGCATCAGGTCCAATACATTATCACAGATTCATCGCACTTCTGGTAATCTCAATAATCGATATCTACAGCTCCATCTACGGTAAAAACAAGAAAACACTCAGAACTATTTGACGGCAACAACTGAATTCATTGGAAATGAAACTGAATGGTTAATAATTATAATTGGTTTATGCAATTCACTAATTAATGGCCTTATGCATCACCAGCAATTCAAATGATCTCCGTTTGCTAATATGAATTCCTTAATGAATTGTGTTTTAATGTTACGAGACTATCTGAATACTTATGTTATTAACTCTTATCGTGCCACAGGGCTAATCCCCATTGTGCCAGGTTGTTTTGGAGATAATCTGATTAACGCGAAGGTTCTATGAATGGTGAGTGCAAAACACACAGCACAGCCTAATGAGCATGAACAATAACTGCTCTTACGAAAGCGCCCTTGCACGCACATGGCACTCAATAGCGTGCATGCAGCCTCATGGCAGGCTATGGGTTAATACATCTCTTGTATACAAGCGTTAAAAGGAATTATTGAGGAAGCTAAAAGAGAAGGAAAGTGACTTATTTTGCAATGATTTTGTGTTGCATAAAGCAACTCTTCTGTTCAATGGTGCCAACATGTTTTGTGCCAATCGACACTCGTGTCAAACGAGCGACTGTGCCTATTGTCACAGGTGGTAAGTAAAAAGTTAAAGTCAATTTTAATAATAATATTGGGATCTTGTATATCTCTCATATCTGTCAGAATTGATATTGCTGGCGCTCCTGATTATCATTACCCTGGCTTGAGCATGGCTACCATTACGACGCTCTAGCATTTCAAAGAAATAATTCCTGCCCGGTACCCATGAACATCACCTGGGTTGTGTGTGACAAATGTAGGTCAATGTCTTGCCAAAGGATATTAGCGCCGCAGCGGTACTCGAGCCACGGATCTTGTGATAATAATAATAATATTCAGCTTTTATATAGCGCTTAATACAAACGTCTCTAAGCGCTTTACTAATATACTATTACCCCGGTCATTGGATTCAGTGCTTGCCCACACACACTATGTGCACAATCTCCACTCCCTGGGGAGCATTCCACAGTGATCCACAGTCCGGTGACGTATCAACCCGACCACGTCACAATAAGGGAGTTTACAGATACAATCTGCGCATGAGCAGATAAAGGGCATATGTACCAAAATGGTAAAACCCACAGAGATGAATACTCTATATTCGCTCATGAAAGTTATGTAACATTATTCATTTATGCACCAACGGTACATTCTATGATACGCAGGTGGAAGTATTATTTTCAAAAGGTCAAACAAAAGGTATTCATGAAGCACATTTAGGACTTTGGCAGTTATTATTCTAAGATGCTCAAGGTGGAACTTCTCCATGTGTAAAAGATCTGTGGATATTTGGGGTCATTTGTACCATGTGCTATTCTCACCTGTCCCTGTTGTATGGTCAACCGAAGGACCGGTCTCCTGTGTAGGTGTGGGTCCATTCCATCTAGTCCAATCAAATTCATCATCAGTTTCTTGAGTATACCCACACATACCAGCCTCAAAGTCACAAGCAATGGCACCAGTATCTACACCGTCAAGGACAAGTCAGATTAGGAAGAATCTTTCTTTCAGTATAATTACATTAAACTTAAAACTGCTATTACTACTACTACTACTACTACCACTACTACTACTACTACTACTACTACTACTACTACTACTATTACTACTACTACTATTACTACTACTACTACTACTTGTATTACTACTACTACTACTACTATTACTACTATTACTACTACTACTACTACTACTACTACTACTACTACTGCTACTACTGCTGCTATGATTATCACTACTACTAATACTACTACTACTACTACTACTACTACTGCTAGTATTACAGTACTAAAGATACGGTTTAAAAAAAGCGTTTGCCACTGCAATCAAATTCATCATCAGTCTCTTGAGTGTACCCACACATACCAGCCTCAAAGTCACAAGCAATGGCACCAGTATCTACACCGTCAAGGACAAGTCAGATTAGGAAGAATCTTTCTTTCAGTATAATTACATTAAACTTAAAACTACTACGACTACGACTACGACTACTAATACTACTACTATTACTACTATTTCTACTACTACTTCTTCTTCTACACTCTAAGAAAAAAGGGTGCAAAAAAGGGTGCAATATAGGATTTTGCACCCTTCCCACAAGAAAGTTACCCAGACTGTATGCAGATATGTAAAAATTGATAAATGTCCAGCAAAATACACATAACATAATACACATCTTGTTCTTAAACTTCTTCTTCTTCCAGTAGAGTACCGGCCTCTTTAATAAATAGAGTATATTTGTACGTTGTGCTGTGCTTTTGTGCCGTTTGCGGCGTTTGTCTGCAGAACATGTCGATTATAAGCTCACCATTGCACAGCCCTGTCTGTGTTATAAAGGTATCGTCTAAGGCAACATCTCCCGCAAAACTGCCTCCGAATGTTGCCTCCATGATGATGTTAAAGGAGTTTTGACTGGACAGAGAGACCTGACCCTCCAACCAACGGTCACCTTGGTCACCGGTCTCTGACCATTCTAACACCATCTCTTGGTTGATTTGGTCTCTAGTATAGACGTTGAGGGAGCCCGTACCTAAAATGATGATATGAATCAGTGCCCTTTTTTATAAAACTTGATATCAATAACAAGTTATGATAACTGTTATAAGCTACTGGAATCGTGGCATTTGATTGGCTGAGATCAAATATGTCATAGATATTTAGCATTTGTTATTGATAACAAGTTTTATGAAACAGGGCCCAGTTCAGTTTTCAGTTTCAGTTTCATTTATTTCTCGTCAAGAGATCAACAGATAAAAATACATATATAAACAGACAAAATGTATGGCAATACATAAGATGAATTATAAAAGTGAGGAAGGTAATGGCCAAAAAGGAAACAAACCTTGTAAGAGGCTAACCCTTTAAGAAAACTAGATATACTATATAACATAAAAACACATACAAAAAGGAACACAAACTAAGATAAGAAATGAAGTAACTAACCTATATTATAACTAACAAAAGAGCCTAATACTGAATCTAATATTCAGATAATAAAAATGCTTTGTATTTCCTTCTAAAACAGATACTGATAGAGAGAATCCATATCAAACACAGCACAAAGGAGTTTATCAGTTAAGGAAAAAAGGGTGGATTTATCTCCAGGAGATGACCTTTGTACAATCAGGAGAGCCTCAAAAGAGTTAGGAAAAAAAAGTGTATTTATCTTCAGAAAGTGTTGCGCCATGCGGATTTCATTCATACGTGTATCTCAAACGTTATCATATTTGTGTATAAACAGGCGCGTACGCAGGGGGGGGGGGGGGGGGGGGTGGTTTGGGGTTAAAAAAAAAAAAAAGTGTCCTCTTCCCCCCCCCCCCCCCCCCCCACTGAGCGACTTTTTGGCCGGCGCGGTTTTCAAATTTTCCTGAGTCGTTGCAAAATTTTGGGCCCGATTTTAAAACCCCCCCTTGAAAAAATCCTGCGTACGCCACTGTGTGTATTTAAATTTCACTCAGGCGATCTTTGCAAGAAGTCAATCATCCTCCTCCAAATCTGAAGTGACCATCAGTGCTTTGGTTTGAGTTTTATGACTGACAGCTCGTGTATCATTTGCATTACAGTTCATGACTTGATTTAAATACAAGTAGTTTTCTGTCTAGTTTGGGATACAAAAAATAAGAAGAGAGGGAATGAATTGCTAGAACTTGGCTTGGTACCCTCTGCCTTCGGCAACATATAGGGATAAACCATCCACCCTGGAGGGTTTCTTTCAAACAAGTAGTAATCTTCCCCCGAATCTATATAATGCTCCAAATGATTTCGAATCTTTGCTAATTGTTGTTGAACCTGCATGAATCCCCCCAGGTCCTATGTGAGAGATCTGGGGGGGGGGGGGGGGGTTCACAACACTTGTCACAAATCACAGGTGTTGTTATAAGCTACTGAAATGCTTGCTTCTGATTGGTTATCAGCAGATTTGTCACTGATATTTACAAGGTGTGTTCTACAAACATTCCACCGGCTGCCTGCAAGAAGGCCTTAATATATATGTATACGTCAATGGCAGTAGCGACCTTCTTGCGATCGAGCAGCTTACGATTTGTACTTCAATCTCGCTCCCTGGTGTATTAGATGGGTACCTGGCAATTTTTTTGTTAAAGGTTTAACAATTGTAATAACATCATTATTAGTATTATCATTGTTATTGTGGTAAGGGTTTTATGCGGGTGTAATAATAATCACAGCGCCCTCAGACTGATGAGACAACACTGAATATATATAAGTACTTATAAGATGATGACGTAGATCCTAATCAAATGATTGGTTGAAAGCGTACACGTGACCAGGCATTTATTTTGCCTAACGCGTAATTTGGGTAATGACCGGTCATTACCCAGTGGTAATGACCGGTCATTACCTCATCTAGCTAAACTTAGCGCAAAATAAGCGCGACACAAGTCAGAGGTCTAATATTAGACGCGCGCAAGGCAAGGTACGCCTCAATTTGCGCTTATTTTAAACCATGGGTTATGTAAATGAGAATTTAAACCATGGGTTAGATTCAAACTTCCTTTGTGAATTCGGGCCTTTGAGTTTGAGATGAGGGCGATTGATCAAATAACAAGGATCCATGTTATAATTTTATAAAACAAATAATACACATCATTTTGTTCGGGCATTAATATAATTACCCACACTCGGTACCTTTGAAAAAGTCTAACACACCCTCGGCTATCGCCTCGGGCGTGTTAGACTTTTCCAAAGGTACCTTGTGTGGGTAATTCTTACTAATGCCCTCACTGCTGTGTATTATTTGTATAATATTATACGCAATTCCTGCAATGCCAACTTTATTTCCTATTATGACGTCATACCAATGCCAACTTTATTTTTTATTATGACGTCATACCTTTGCCAAACATGTGGTACCAATACTTGAAGCAAGTATCGTCCGAAGGGAGTGTCTCGCTCTCAAGCCAGGCAGTGTCACCTTGTCTGAAATCGGTAGCATCAATATAAACGTAGTGTCCTGCATAAATAAACAAAAAAACAAACAAAAATCTCACTTACAAGCATTTATGCTTTCTTAGCAGTCAGGTAAAAATAACCATCACTATGGAAACCAAATATACAATGTATTGAATTAGGCCAACTTACATATGATCAGATTCTTTTTATAAAAACCTGTCAAAATTTAGTACGGGTTTTTAGTCTCTCTTGAAAATAACTCATTCTCCAAATATCATTGACAAAATGGCCGCCATCAGTTTAAATATCATTCATCTTTCTGTCGACATAGCCGCCATATATCTCCTTACAACGATCCACATCTTGTATTATCATTTTGGAATTGTCCTCATTAAAGATTGAGGCACTTGGGCATTCTTGTCGTTCCCAATGATATTAATAAATAATAATATTAATAATAATATTAATACCAATAATAACAATATCTGTAAAGCACGAAGAGATGGTATTAAGCGCTATACAAATTCTGTATTAGTGTATTTAATTACTAGTATTACCATTATTACACTGTCAGAATGAAATAAATGTGAATTTCAGTCAATAAATATAATATGGCCAACATCAATTCGAATGTCGCCCTCTTTAGTCAATACCTTGATTAGTGCCTGTAGTATGATCCTTGCTAGGTCCTGTACCAGCACTTCCTGTAGACCCACGATTCAGCTCCCAATCTCTCTGATCTCCTTTCTTCGTATTGGACCAGTAACAGTAGTCAATGTCCTCAAAATCGCAAAAACCTATTCATAAAATAAAACATAATGAAATATGTATCGTATCTGTACAACTATACATTTTCGGTTTAAAACCCATGCTTAGGAAATCCATTGTAGTAGGCCAGTATATGCTACAATAATTGTTATTTATCTTCGTATGCGATTTATTTTTTACCAATGTCTATGTTGTTAATGAAATAAATACTGTTAATATAGCGTACATCATTAAATTACAACTAAAATCACATCTTTTCATTAAACTTTATGTTGTAGATTTAGGCATAACAGGAGCTCTTGAAACGCAGTAAAATATTATAGATATATCGACTGCTATGAGAGGCCTAGCTGTTTTTGATATGAATGCAGATCACATGCTCAGGACCTCATCCTTTATGAGTCTATACACCATGTACAATCATTGAAACACATTTTACGCTGGTTCACAATGACTAATACTTAAAATAGGGAGAGGGTATACCCTGCCCGCCCTGACCATAATATCAAATGTATTGTATAGTTTAATACTCAGTTAACTCTTTATTCACTACACATTACATCCCGGTATGCACTGCTACACTGTTGGTAGTGTCTAATACGCGATACACGTTGTACCTGCGACAAAAGTCAACCGTGGCAAAGTACTGTTTGTTATATAAGACGACCAGAGCTAAAGATGATTTTGGGTTTGTCCCTTTTGGTTTGTCTCTTGTGCAGACCTAACAACCTAAAAGCTCCATGAATTCAGTGGTATGCTGAACAGGTCCATTATAATATAAGGAGCCTCCCACTAAACGATCAAAATAGTGGAAACTGGCTTTTATTGAACGAATACATTTCAATTTTTGAATTTCAGATATTTATTTTGTGTAAACTAAACGAATTATTCATGCGTAATTCAAATTTATTTGTCTGTTACATATGTTGATTTGGAAATACCTTCCTCTTCTTCAGCACACACGATATCTGAAGGATATTTTTTAAACATTCGCCAAGTTTCACGGAGTTTGCACAAGTCTGCAAAAGAGACTACTACCTTTAAAAGGTTACGTACCCGGATGAGGGCAAGGCTCGCTATCAATTATGACGTCATCAACGGCCAGCCATTGGTCGGTGCTGTCACTCAATCGGGCTTCTAAAACAACCTGTTACAAAATAAAAAGAGGCAAACTTCTCCTTGTTCAGAATTTCTAGTTCTCATGGTCTATATGCATGTCCAAGGCTGATTTGCGGTTGTTCCTAATTTTAACGGATCAATACTATTTTTAAGGGATCTGCACTGACTACCAGTAATCCAAAGAATATTATTCAAGAGTATGTTGATTGTGTTTAAAGCACTCATCGGTCAAGCCCCTAGTTATATTGCAGAACTGTAACAAGTCAAGTCTCACAAACATAATCATAACCTGCGCAGCTACTAAGATACCCTGTCATTGCACACTCCATCACAACAAAACAACAACAAAATACAACTGGAAGATCGAGCATTTACAATGCGCAGGCCTAGAACGGTGGAATAACTTACCGTTAGAAATTATGAAAACACCATTGTTAAGTACTTTTAAATCACAACTAAACTCACATTTTTTTCATTTACCAGGACCTCTTGAAGTGCAGTGGAATATATTTGCATATTTTCTGCGCTTTATAAATGTATATTATTATCGTTGTATTCTATGATGATAATACATTTTATTACACTTTTTATTTAAAATAACACGAAATGAAAACAGTTGTAAAAAGTGTTCTGAGTTCTCTCTCTCTCTCTCTCACTCTCCCTCTCTTCCATTGACCACTTTACATGTATGTAGATGCAGCAGTATTATGTTCATTTCGGTAGGTTATGGATATAACGAAAAAGATACTAACAAATAAATAAAGAAACCAGTAAACAAGAACTATTATGATGAAATTAATCATGATAACAATTATTATAACAATAATAATCATATTAAATATAAAAATAATAATAACAATCATCATCATCACGATCATCATCTTTATAATGATGATACTAATTGTTGTTATAATAATAATGATAACAAAATAATAACAATAATAATCATCATCATTATGATACTATTAATGAAAAAATAGCAATAATCATCACCACCATTATTATCATCACCATGATAATAATAATAATAATACAATTTATTTACCTCAAAAGTAGAGGTGGCCTTGACATTGGCCTTGGCCTGCATCCAGAAGTTAGTCTGAACACCAGACCCTGACATCCAGTATGGACCAACAAGCGTGCCATTGATCAGCTCCCATACCCGTATGCTACCCACTGACCTATCTGCACTGGCTAGATGATACCAGAACGTCATGCAGTCGCCTACTGGTGTGGCATCAAAAGGTCCGCTGTAGAGAAGGGCTCTGTCCCCTGCCGTACCGAGAGACTGGTCCGCATAGATGAAATGACCTGAGGGCGTTTAACAAAGATCATAAGTTGAACTTATCTCGAAGTTGGACTTAACAATTTTGGAAAGCCATTTGCATCTTTGAAAACATGTTGTAAAATTCATTTTAAAAGGCATAACATTTTGATTCAAATCATTTTAATTTTCTATTACCAATGAGATTTCATGTTCTTGATGTAATTTTTTTTTTTAAAGTCTGAAATACTTAAATTTTCACTTTCAAATATATTTTATTTTAAGGCTACAAATGGCTTTCCAATTTAAAGTTAAAACGGCTTGCCATAAAAAGGCAGCAATGCGCAAGCCAAATACGTAAAGGTGTGACTGAGAAATAAGCCACCCCCTTTTTTTCGAGGGATGGGCCTAAAAACACATAAGTGATAAAATGGAATGAATAATGGGCAGCTGATCCATCGATTAAAACAAATGTTCCAAGCCTTTAATTACGAGAAAAAAACATACAGCGGTTATATATGTCTTTTTTGGACCCTGGCTGGAATATTTTTGTTGAAGTATGTTAGATCCGGGCCCTGTTTCATAAAACTTGTTATCAATAACAAATGCTAAATTTCTATGAACAAATCTGCTCTCAGCCAATCAAACGCAACCATTTCAGTAGCTTATAACAGTTGCTCTAACTTGTTATTGATAATAAGTTGGTGAAACAGGGCACTGACCTGTGTCTGAGCCTGTAGTATGATCAATAAATGGATCGTTTCCATGAGGAACGTCACTTCCGGCATCTCTAGACCAATCAAAATCATCCGTAGAGGGCTCCTGCCGCCATCCACACAATCCAAGCTCAAAATCACATGTTCCTAGAAAATATACCAACAAAAAGGCAAATATAGAGTCAGAGACATCCATCTGTTTTTTATTTTAATTGGAATATACTACAAAACCTGCTTAGATGATCAGCTGCATAGCCATACCTATGAAGACCATATCAGTTGTTTCCCTTTAACAGTACTTCAATAGCATCATAATACATAATCATATGCTTGTCAAGATTATTTTTCGTCTTCCTGAAGTTTTCTTTCTATGCAGGTAATTTAGGCTCTATAATTGGGGTTGAGACATTCTAATCTTTATTTTCACTACTTCGTTATTATGCATTGGTAGTAGTAGTAGTCGTCGTCGTCGCAGTAGTAGTATTAATAGTAGTCATAGCAGTAGTCGTAATAGTAGTAGTAGTAGTAGTAGTAGTAGTAGTAGTAATTGTAGTCGTAGAAGTAGTCGTAGTAGTAGTAGTAGTAGTAGTAGTAGTAGTAGTAGTAGTAGTGGTGTTAGTAGTAGTGGTGTTAGTAGTAGTAGTAGTAGTAGTAGTAGTAGTAGTAGTAGTAGTAGTAGTAGTAGTAGAAGTAGTAGTGGATTACTTTGGATAACATGGTAACTAATGATAATCACAAGGCTAATCTTACATGATAACAAGTCTACTTGTTTTATTCTTGCTTTATTTTCCAGGGTTCTGGACAAGTAAAGTACACCATCGTTTCAAACTCCGAGCTATTCTATAATAATTAGCAATCAATCAAATGTCATGGTAATAACCCGTTGACTACTGAATTGGCTCATTCCCATAGAGTTAACACAGTGACCACCTGGCTCTAGTAGCCAAAGGGTTAAATGCAACAATCGTGATACTAACTTGTAGGTGGGCAGAAACCATCACTAACAGTAATGCCGTCAACAGCTAAATCACCGGCACTAGTCGATCCACGAACGCCTTCAAACACCAACTGCCATCATAAATAAATGTTCAAATATAATACTTTCAGTTGTAGAAACAAAATATTAAACTTTTCAGAATAAGCCTCATTCCTGCTTTTAATCATCAATCTTCATCATCAAACCACTTGTGTATAGCAATTTTATCTGAATCGTTCATTAATATATCAAAATATTATTACCCATATTTCAACAGACTAACAATGATTTGGGAAGAAATGAAATAGAAATGCGCTTTGTTGCTCAATTTCAGAAATATATCCCAATAATAATGTCCTCCTTATCTACAATTAACTTTCCCAGATTCAAGCTATAAACAAATCAATTTCATTGTATTGTGTCTAGCACCGCGAACTAAAATAAATCAATCCATGTTTTAATCGGAATATCCATTAACAAAAAATGATAATAGTAAAGGGGTGAATGACTTACATGAAACTCGACATCGTTCGGTATAACATTCACGAAGGCCTCGTTCCACATATCGCCCATGTCGCTCCCCCCTTTGGTGAAAATGGTCTCTCCCGTGCCGCCTGCACCCACCGATCTTACATTCAGTGTCCCCATGCCATTACCATACATATGGAAATAAAACTGAACACACAGCACTGATTCACCCGTAGTGTCACGTGTCGGTGATAGGAGCCTTGTGACGTCACCTTCAGTTTGCTGTGAAGCATCGACATAGATGTAATACCCTAAAGGAGAATTTTAGGGTAAAAGTGAGAATTTGAAATCATTTAATTTATTGAGTAGATGTCTCGTAGTGGAGTGATTTAAACAGCCTATACAATAGCCTAATAATCAAATTCCGCTTATATAGCGCCTGATACAATGTCTCTAAGCGCTTTACAGATATACTATTACCCCGGTCATTGGATTCAGTGCTTGCCCGCACACACTGTGTGCACAATCTCCACTCCCTAGGGAGCATCCACGCCAGGTGTTACTTAACGCACACAAAACTGTTTGACCAATAACGACAGTCGCATCCTACCGGGTACCCATTTAACACCTGAGAGGAGAGTAGCAAGTGAAGTTTAATATCTTGCTTAAGGATATTAGTGCAGTGTTGGGATTTGAACCCTCGACCCTTGCATCTAGCATCTAGCCTAGCTAGTCATTGATCCGAACACTCCATACCAAGTAGGTATCGGTATGAGTTGAATACTAGCTGTTTGCACTGAACCCGATAGCCTAGCTATAGCTGGGGTTATAAGATGACGTGGATCCTAATCAAATGATTGGTTGAAAGCGTACACGTGACCAGGTATTTGTTTTACCTAACGCATAATTTGAATATTGACCGGTCATTATCACAATCATTTCATAAAACACAATTTTATAAAACAAATAAAACATAATCTTATAAAACAAATAATACGCCTCATTTTGTTTAGGCATTAATAAAATAACCCACACTCGGTACCTTCAAAACAGTCCAAACACCCTCGGCTACCGCTTCGGGCGTGTTAGACTGTTCCAAAGGTACCTCGTGTGGGAAATTCTTAGTAATGCCCTCACTGTTGTGTATTATTTGTATATTATTTTGGAGGAGGGGTTTATTAACCTGTTCCAGATTGGTCCCTCTCTGGTCCTGTCTGAGATGTGTCTGTATCTTCACTGTTTAAGATCCAGTTAAAATCATCTTCACGGTCTTGAGTCCAACTACATAGAGTGTTATCATCGAAGTCACATGACAGAGGTTGTATGCCTGCCGATGGATCCGCTTCAGGAGGTTGTACTAAACACAAGAGAACAAAATATATGATGAATAGAAGAATATAATTATTAATATTGTTATCATTATTATAAATATTATTATTTGTGTTATTATTAATTATTATTAATATGTTTTATTATTAGTATTATTATTATTATTATTATTATTATTATTAGCATAGTTGTGGATAATGGGGAATTTTCATGGTGAAAAACGCGTCTAAAAGGAGAAACAACCATTTCGGCGAAAATATCGTTTCCCCTTAGCGTTTTAGATGGTCATAAAAACTCAACTTCGCGAAGTTGGGGCGCCATCTATTGAGGGATGGTATATCGAGCCTACTCGATGATGTAGACATGGCACGTACCATCCTATCCCCATAATAGGGGTTTGAATTAACAGTCAATTTTGGTGAGTTATTAAATGTGTCGTGAAAATATGGTCCTTAAGGGAAAGTCATCAAACAATCAATATTTAACAAAAGAGGAATTATATCTTTATTATCTCTTCAGTAACAGATTAATTGACTTCCCGTTCTTCCCTGTAGAAATTTTGGACTGAATCTGTGCATTTTCTAAAAAAAAAGTTATAAACCCCCCTGTAAATTGCCAAGTCCAAAAGTTATATTTTTGCGTGTCCGATGGTCCGATCCCGCGCCGCGCGCGTTGAATATGCACGTACGTGAGCGCGCGCATGCACGTGCAGATTATGCATCTTGCATGCTTGGATCATGGCCGGCGTCGCCGTATCACCTTAATTGTCTCCAAATGGCATTGCTTTGACTTGCAACTCTGAGTCTTGTAGGTAAGTTTGTGATTTCTTTTATTATCGGTTTACTCGAAAAGAACTGAATTTATTAATCAAACGGAAATCTAGCTTATCTCTATCCAAATTAAGCAAGATAATTGTCATCGCGGTACCCAAGTCGCGAGCTCGCACTCGCAGGGTCCATGACATGACCGAGTGCTTTTGACAAACCAGCGGGGAACGAGCACTGAGTTCCCCAGAGTAGCCCCGTAGTATTGGCTTAGATCTAGACTACATTCACCGTGTAGCAGTCAATAATGTGAATGGTGTGGAATCTAGTGAACATTGATTAATTTGCTTATTTTGCTCCCTCCTTTTGGATGATTCGAATTTGTTTGATGGAAACAAGTGTAAATATTATCTGTCTGAAAAGTAATTCCCAACTTCTGACTTGGTCCTGGACTCGCAAGAGAAGAGCCAAGCCAAGAGCCAAGACTCGCAAGAGTGAGACCAAGCGAGTCTTGGCTCTTGGCTTGGCTCTTCTCTTGCGTCTTGCCAAATCTTGGTTAGAATTCATTCAGGGAATTAGGTTAGAATTATATCTAGAGATCTATATTCTAAAACCTTTCCACGCCCATGTCCATGTTGACGACCACGGTCTTGGCCCTTGGCCTTGGCCAGGCCTGGTCTTGGCGGCAGTTTTTCAGTAGATCTAGAAGTAGAATAGATGAGGCCATCGAGATCTAGATCTAGATCTACTAGGAGGCTAGCCGCTAGGGCCATGTCCCACCACAACAAGAGCCAGGCCCAGAGGCAGAGGCCGTTAGTAATTACCGCCGCATGCATTATTTTGCACACACATCCAATTGGAGCTAAATTTTTGGGTAGACTCTACTAGGGTAGATCTAGATCTAGACCTAGATCTATAGAAGTTTAGATCTAGATCTATAGACTGATCTCGAATCTATAGCACATTGATTTAGGGAGTTAACTTTACTTAGTCTAGATCTATATTGAAACACAAACATTGTAGAATCTATTAGATTAGTCTCGTGTGAATTATCTGACTGGGCTCCATTTTAATTAAGTTTTGAAGTTAAAGCTGCAGTAGACCTAGAGTTGAGTGTTGTTACCGGACCCTCAGGGGTTGCAGTAAAGTTACCACTGATAATTACACTAGACAGACCTAGATCTACCGCTCTTGTCCAGCGCTAAGTTTTTATGCAACGGTACCGCTGAACTTAAAGTTAATGTTGTTTTCAAGACTTATCGCTGAATTTAGAAAAGAGCACTTATTACCTTAGCTTAGGCGATGGTTCTTGTACGCTCCACTTCACTACACTACACGAACCATCAGGGTCATTCCATAGGAATTGGACCGTCCATTCACTAAATGTAGTGCAGTAGACATTACTGGACAACGGGGTTACAACTTGTTCTAGGGTGAGTTCTTTAATTATGGTGTAGCATGATGGTCATGGCGATCAGTAGGCCTAACTTTCAACTGAGCTAGATCTAGATCTAGGTCTAGGCTAATTCCGAAACAAGTTTAAACTTCCAAAAAGGGCCTAGACTCTAGATCTACTCCCTAGCTCTAGAGTCTAGACTAGATCTAGAACTAGTCTAGAGATAGTAGAGTCTAGACATCTATGATCTAGATCTAGATCTAGGTAATAAATATAATCAGCGTTTGTGTTGACAGGCAAACGTGGACGTTCATTAAATATAGATTCTAGATCTAGTCTAGATCTAGAACTAGATCTACACACCTTCAAACCGTGGAATGCACCTCCCAAATGCGGACGTCCTCGTTGAAAAAAAAGGCGTAGACCTAGATTCTAGTAGAATACTGCTTGGCGGCGCTATTAAATTATCGCAGCGATCGAGGAGGTCCGTGATATTCTGTGCTAAATCAAACTCAAAGTGTGAGGCTTAATCCAACTTAATTAGACCCTAGCAATTATATAAAAGTCATATTGCACGCTAAGAAATCGATATCTAGCGCAGCGTACGCGTATCTAGCTAGATATAGATCTAAAGCAGGGAGCGGAGTATTATTAGAAAACAATTTTTTGTTAACTTTTGCCTTGGAGTTAGGCCTGTTTTGACTTATGGATTCTATAATGAAGCCATGAATTTCAGCTGTCTGATGTATGGATTTTATTTTTACTCAAGGCAAGTGGAATCCCGTGGACTTTTTGGTAAGCCTGCAAGGCCGCAGGGTCTTATCTTTCCATTTTCTAGAACCAACATGAACATAATATACTCTAGCTATAACTCTCGTAGACTCTAAACTTTTGTTTGTTTTGATTTTCATGTGTCGGTATTTTATAAAACAAATGACGCACTTGACCCTGTTGTGCGTAATGTAAATGCAGTGTACGCTCGGTTTTTCTAGATGGTGCACCCTGTGAACTCGCCGCAAGCAGCTCGTTGCACAGAGGCGGCACCAATCTAAAGAAACCTCGCGTGTCCTGTAAGGCTGTGAATAACCGTGTAATGAGGTACTCGAGTACACTTCCAGGCTTACAGTCAAATAGTCGGACGCCGTGTTTTCTTTTATAATACAAATTATTAAAAAAATAAAATTACCACCATACTATGGTAGAAGACTAGAAGTATACCGAAAACTCAACTTATTTTACCTTGAGTTCCAGTTGAAGGCGCTGATTCAATAATAATAATTGTAAACAATGCTGTTTTTAAAACCAAAGATGACTTGACCTCCGAGTCCAAACAGAAATCCGGACATTTGGTCCCAGTTTCTGAGTGGTGAGTTGACAGTGATTGAGCTGGAAACATTTTTACCCACGATACCATGCTAGCGCTAGCTCCCGGGCACGGGTAAGCGTCGGCCTGGACAGTGCAAATGTCATGTCGTATTCAGATATATTGTGTAAAAATGTCTCTCGATCCTTTAAGAATGTCAAATTCAGTTCTCAACACGAGAGGTACATGTAAATGTAACTTGACTTATGCTCAGTCAGAAATGTCAACCCCTTTTAACACGTTTAATAGGTAACACGTCTATGGAGAGCATAATTGTTGTGTGAACCCTTCAGTAGCACCCTTTATTTTTCCTCGGCCATGACATTTTTAATTTTCACCTTCAAATTTTTTTTGGAAAAATTTGCCAAGTTCAAATTCAGAATAGAACTTGTTGTTGGTTTAAAATGGTTTACCCTGACCTTCACATTTGAGGATCTCAATATTTTGAGCACCAGAGCTCTAGCTCTCCTTAACAACATTTCAGGACCTCGATTTACTGAGCTCTTTAGTACTACTTGAAATACAGATGTGCAAAGATAGAGCTCCTTGTTCAGCACCTTAGTAAACTAAGGAGAGAGATCAACAGAGCTCCTGATTTTTTTAGAAATGAAGGCCTGTAAAAAAAATCACTGTTCGATTTCCCCTGTGTTACGAAATGCTCACTAAATTTTCAACAATTTATTATATCTTGTCTATTTCAGGATTTGATAGCACTCTGACAGGGAATAATTAGCCTTTTGACCCCCCCCCCCCCCCCTGACTGGGAAAGTTTGCCAGAGATCGGGAAATTTGCCCCTTAGAGCGGACAGGCCTGGTACACCCCTGAGCATGTTTAAAGGATACTGAATGGTAAATAGGCCTAATGGGTAGGCACAGCAAAGAGAACAGAAGAGCATACCTAAAGAGAAGAAAGGTAAAAATCAGAGAAGTGAAATTAGCTCAGGAAGATAATCACACAAGTCACATTCAAGTTGATAGCCCGGCAACAAGAAGCCATATTGTTACTGAAGATAACAGCCATTCTAACAGTCACAGCCATACCCTCTCATCATCATCATCGTCGTCTCTATTTCCTACATGGACATCAGCATCACTTCCATCAACTCGTGGTCAGATTTGTGTGAATACTGCAAAATCAATTTGCACCAGTAAAGCCTCTTCAACAACAGCTGCAATTTTGCGAGGTGAAATCCCTAAAAAAGTATCAAATGACATTTTGATGACAAAGTGGAATGAACACAGATTGCTGTATAAACAATTGACTCTTGTCAAGAGAAGATTAAACGTGATAGAATATGGAAAAAGAGGTCAGATGCTTAATCAGATGGGAGTCGATATGAAAAGATGAACAACAATAATTTAAGGTGTGTATTTTGGAATTTACTGACCATTCACATTAGTGGACAAATTCTCAAATGCTATAAATATTGCTTAAAAATGTGTCGCCTGTCAGCTGATCATCCATACTGTATTAGCACGAAGACTGAGGAATATTACACTTAACAAATAAGTGATCATTTATTAATATCTTGTTGTCATCTTCCACATTTTTTCTACTTCTTGAGTGGGGATAATATCATGCGGTACAAACATTTCCTGGTCTTCACTAGTGGTATCTAAAATGTGATAAGACTGGCAAGATACTGAAGTACACTGAGCTTTGTTAAGCCAGGATTATACTCAGGCGTTTTTTACGCCAGCGGGAGACGCCGCTGAGGCTTTCACGAAGGCTTTGGTGACTTCAGCGTCTCCGAAAAAAATGCCAGCGACACAGACGCCGCGGAAAGCGAGAAAATTCAAAATGTTGAACTTTTTCTTTCTCCACCGCGACAGACAGAGTGTTTGAGGTCACATGATCTTGTGCACATTTCATAAAAGAGTTTGGTGAAAATCCCCAAAGCCAGCGAATTTGAGTTGCTTTGTGTTTTGAGTGGGGCTAAACATAGGCAGTGGAATGAAAATATGTGTTTATTTCATTTTAAGGCAGCTCCATAAGCTATGGTTAGTTGCACATAATATATCCTTACAAGTGGCAAAGAAGAAAATCTGCCAATTAAAGCCCCATGGTAATACTAATTAGTAATATTATCAGGTTTTATCAAGTCAATGAAAAAGTATACTTTCTATTAATATTTAAGCTGCATGTTTTGACGTTCCTACAAATGTATATGAGGCTGCTGCTAAGCCGATCTTGAAATTGCAACTAAAAGAGTGCGAAGACTGAGGAGAGACGCTTACAAATGCTTTAGTGATCATGTGTAATACATGTAGATAGAACATAATTATGTGTTCTAGTATCTTGTTGTCATCTTCTATCTTAAAATTTCAGTTGCCTTTTGAGTGTGGCTACTATCAGGTCATGCGGAATGAACTTTCTCTGACCTTCAGAGCTGATCTTGAAGGGGCATATTAGAAATGAATGCGAAGATTGTGGCAAGCTAGAGACCAAGCGCAACTTTATAGATCATGTATCAGAATAGAAAGTAATCATAAAATAGTGAGTGTCTTGTTTTCATCTTCGATCTTTGAATTTGAGTTGCTTTGTATTTTGAGTGGGGCTAAACATAGGCAGTGGAATGAAAATATGTGTTTATTTCATTTTAAGGCAGCTCCATAAGCTATGGTTAGTTGCACATAATATATCCTTACAAGTGGCAAAGAAGAAAATCTGCCAATTAAAGCCCCATGGTAATACTAATTAGTAATATTATCAGGTTTTATCAAGTCAATGAAAAAGTATAATTTATATTAATATTTATAAGCTGCATGTTTTGACGTTCCTACAAATGTATCTGAGGCTGCTTTTAAGCCGATCTTGAAATTGCAACTAAATGAGTGCGAAGACTGAGGAGAGACGCTTACAAATGCTTTAGTGATCATGTGTAATACATGTAGATAGAACATAATTATGTGTTCTAGTATCTTGTTGTCATCTTCTATCTTAAAATTTCAGTTGCTTTTTGAGTGTGGCTACTATCAGGTCATGCGGAATGAACTTTCTCTGACCTTCAGAGCTGATCTTGAAGGGGCATATTAGAAATGAATGCGAAGATTGTGGCAAGCTAGAGACCAAGCGCAACTTTATAGATCATGTATCAGAATAGAAAGTAATCATGAAATAGTGAGTGTCTTGTTTTCATCTTCGATCTTTGAATTTGAGTTGCTTTGTATTTTGAGTGGGGCTAAACATAGGCAGTGGAATGAAAATATGTGTTTATTTCATTTTAAGGCAGCTCCATAAGCTATGGTTAGTTGCACATAATATATCCTTACCAGTGGCAAAGAAGAAAATCTGCCAATTAAAGCCCCATGGTAATACTAATTAGTAATATTATCAGGTTTTATCAAGTCAATGAAAAAGTATAATTTATATTAATATTTATAAGCTGCATGTTTTGACGTTCCTACAAATGTATCTGAGGCTGCTTTTAAGCCGATCTTGAAATTGCAACTAAATGAGTGCGAAGACTGAGGAGAGACGCTTACAAATGCTTTAGTGATCATGTGTAATACATGTAGATAGAACATAATTATGTGTTCTAGTATCTTGTTGTCATCTTCTATCTTAAAATTTCAGTTGCTTTTTGAGTGTGGCTACTATCAGGTCATGCGGAATGAACTTTCTCTGACCTTCAGAGCTGATCTTGAAGGGGCATATTAGAAATGAGTGCGAAGATTGTGGCAAGCTAGAGACCAAGCGCAACTTTATAGATCATGTATCAGAATAGAAAGTAATCATAAAATAGTGAGTGTCTTGTTGTCATCTTCGATCTTTGAATTTGAGTTGCTTTGTATTTTGAGTGGGGCTAAACATAGGCAGTGGAATGAAAATATGTGTTTATTTCATTTTAAGGCAGCTCCATAAGCTATGGTTAGTTGCACATAATATATCCTTACAAGTGGCAAAGAAGAAAATCTGCCAATTAAAGCCCCATGGTAATACTAATTAGTAATATTATCAGGTTTTATCAAGTCAATGAAAAAGTATAATTTATATTAATATTTATAAGCTGCATGTTTTGACGTTCCTACAAATGTATCTGAGGCTGCTTTTAAGCCGATCTTGAAATTGCAACTAAATGAGTGCGAAGACTGAGGAGAGACGCTTACAAATGCTTTAGTGATCTTGGGAGCCGCGCTGATTAGTTACTGAGAGTCACCCATCTGAATTTCAAACTCAACGACGTCGAGAACCTGGCCCCGAGGAGGCGGGCGCAACCATAAACATTAATCTCCTCGCCGGGCGGCGACTGAGATAGGAGGGGCAACTCCGAGAACCAAACCTGTACGAGAACAGGATCCTGAGAATCAAGAACATGTAAACAAGTCTGGGCACCAGAAGGGGCTATCCAAAATATCGGACACTATCCAGGCAACTGGTATCAGATCAAGCCACCGAGGTAAAACCGGACCTAGGCCCTGGGCGCCCGTGTCCAAAGACATGACAGAGCCGACCACGAAAAGGGAAGGCCTGTACCACCAGAGGTCGGCCGAGAGGGCTGGGTTACTACCCCGCCAACCTCTCTCAGCAAAGAGCTCCACATAACCGAGAGGCTCAGCCTGATCGATGGCAACGGAGAAGGGTAGGCGTCTAAACGAGGCCGAACCCCTCCTCCCAGCCGTAGCCTAACGTGTGCCCAAGGCATACATCGACTCAAAAGAGACATGACCGAGACATGGCTATACTCCATGCCTAAAGACTTGAGCAAAAGAGCTAGCAAAAGCGTATATTTGCGTAATTTACCGAACCGGTAAACTGATACAGATATATCGGGCGGCACTGCTAAACAGGCGACGGATATAAATATATTTAGCTCGTCTCATAAGCACCCGACTGTGACGGGAGCTAGAGAGCTAGCAAGAGTGTACTACTATTGAGTGATCAAGGCGGCACGGGGTACTGCGGAATCATTTAAGTAAACACTCGAGACTGACGGACAGTACCCTAGTGGGCCGGTCGGAAAGTCTCTTACGACTTCCACCCGATGGGAGGAAGCCGGCCCCTGAGGATTCAAGCTAGTCCCGAGGACGCGGAATCAATGTTGCACGTGTACTCCTGAGTTACCATGGCGGCACGGGGTGCGGCGGATTCACTCGAGTAGACACTCGAGACTCACAGACAGTACCCTGGACGGGAGGGTCAGACAGTCTCTTACGACTCCCAACCCGGCGGACGGGAGGGAACCCACTCCTGAGGATCCAAGGCTGCACAGAGTGCTGCCGAATCTCTCAAAAAGCCCACGTCACTGTCTAGCCAGTGACCGAGGCCCAAGTGTCAGAGGTCGCATAAACAACGACACTCTGAGTGACTGCAGCTGCACAAAAGGCAAACTGAGACATTCAGGGCTTAAATCGGATCCGAATCGGCAAACCGGTTCGGTTCCGAATCCCCACCGGTATCCGGTGGTGGATATCAGATAACCGCCGGATATTTGAAAATCGGGCGGCACTGCCGGCCAGGCGGTCGGATATATTTTGCTTGTCTCAAAAGCACCCGACTGTGACGGGAGCGTGAGAGCAAGCAAGAGTGTACTACTATTGAGTGATCAAAGCGGCACGGGGTGCTGCGGATTCACTCGAGTAAACACTCGAGACTGACGGACAGTACCCTAGCGGGCAGGTCGGAAAGTCTCTTACGACTTCCACCCGACGGGAGGAAGCCGGCCCCTGAGGATTCAAGCTAGTCTCGAGGACTGCGGAATCGCTCAAGTTGTTGCACGTGTCACTAGCGGGAGCAAAGCCAGTGATCGGGTTCCGAGTGTCAGTGGCCGCAATGGCGACACTCTTCCCCCGGGTCCGAGTGTCAGTGGCCGCAATGGCGACACTCATCCCCAGAGCATGAACGTCAGAGGCCGGCAGACCAATGACGCCCTTCTCTATCGTGCGTTGGGGGCTAACGATCGGTAAACCGATCGCCCCCTTGCTGGGACCCCGGGTCCCAACAATGGCTGTCTTACCGAGCCCGACAGAGTCGAGCCGGTAATTATAAACGAGCCTGTCCGAGAGACGCTAGTAGCGCTCCCTAACTTACCTGCCGCCACACTGAATAAACGAGTGGTCGGCTTGACAAACACCCCTCCCGTAGCTGCACCAGCTGGAGGAGAAACACGAGTACCAGGCTCCGACGCATCCATCACGAACCTGAATACACAAAAAGTAAACCAAAGAGAAACACCAGACAAAAGGAGCGAGCGAGATTAACAAACTCCCCAGCTCACCAAATTATCCAGCCAACAGTTTCAAATAAAATGCAAGTAACAAAGAGAAACGCCAGACAAAAGGAGCGAGCGAGAATAACCAACTCCCCGCTCACCAAATTATCCAGCCAACAGTTTCAAATAAAATGTTTTTATATCAAACTAAACCCAACGCATGCACGAAAAATAAATCCAACAATCACGAACACAACAAAAGGCCGCACCGCTGAAGCAGTGAACCACGAAGCGAAACAAACCAAGTTGGAACAAAGGGCGATGAATAAATTACTCGCCAACCCAACCAACGGCCGTATAACGCCAAGACCCAACGCCTTAACCAGCGGCGTAACGAAGTCTGAATTTACGATCGCGAAAAAGGAAATATGCGGTGCAGAAAGAAACTCAAATTTCCGCAAAAATAAAAATGTGACTAGGGAACCCGCCCCATAATATTAACAGCATTTATTATGAGAACGGAATTCAATACGTAAAAAGAGCTAAGCCCAACGAAAAAAGGACAAAATCCTTGATTTTAATGTGACTCAGCTGTATACGATGTCTATCTCGGTGGGCGAGAATAGAAAGAGGATGAATGGCGGGCGTGCGATGCGCACGTGAAGGCGATGTATGGGGGTGGGCGCATGCGCGATTGTGACTTTTTAGAGTGTTCTCGAAGGTGGCGTAGTTTGGATAAACTAGCAAATAATAGGTAGATACATTGATTTATTGTGGTAAATAGGGCATTCTTACCATCACATGTTAGTATGAACAGAGCATTCTTACCATCACATGTTAGTATGAACAGAGCATTCTTACCATCACATGTTGGTATGAACAGGGCATTCTTACCATCACATGTTCCTGATACAGGGTTCAGATCATTTAATCCAATATCACTTCGGTTCCCATTACCAACTATACCTTGGAACTCAAACTGTGGATCAAAACGAGAATAGGAGAGAGGAAATATGTTTGATATGAATACGGAGTGACAGAGTAGGAAGGGTTGTATCGTAGAGGGCAGTCTAAAGAAGATCAGCCTAGAGAGGTTCATGACACGCGGAGGACAAGCACTTTGCTGATCAAATGCTGTCATCATCTTCACATCTTTTTTTATTATTTTATCTGCATCTTATCAAATGTACAAGTAGGCATTTTCAAAGGGCTAAGATATAAACTTTACACTTGAATCTTGAGATAATGTAATTGTTATGACTATCATCTTTGACAACGTACTGACAAAAATACAAATGAATCACATTGCATCACTTCTAAAACATTTAAGGAGAATTTTCAGATGAGATGAGGGCTTATAAGAATAGTCAAAATCTATTGCCAGCAATTATGTTTGTATTTATTTTGTAGAAACTGACGAATCGTTGCCTTACTATCATATATAAAGTACTTTCAGTAATTGATTTATAAAAGGCCGTTAATGTTGGCGTTACTGGATGAATAACATCTTTCAAGTAACATCCTAGGAAATAACGGACACGTCTAAGGGCGCGTTTATCGGGGCTTGCCACTAGATATACATATCGTACCCCACTATCATACCCCACTATACGATCGTGATTTGCGGGATGTCGCGTTTATCGTCTCTTCACGATTCACAATAAAGGCCTTGTCTCTTCGTAGCTGCTCAGCGCCGTTTGACCCAGGAAGCAGACTAGCCTGGGAATTCCTATTTGTATGTGAGGTTCAAAACAGCTTTGCGTTTATCGATCTCTCAGAAACGTGATTTTGGCTGTATGTCACATTCAAAACACACCTTTTTGCGTCTTTAGATATGCCCATAAAAGCCCTTTAAAAAAGGCTTTGCGTTTATCACCTTCTAAATTTGCCTGAAAGACGTTTGAGAAACCTGATTCTAGCCAAAAATTTGGTCGATAAACGCAACCAAACACGTTCATACCGTAGCAGCTCTGCTGTAAGGTACGGTAGCTTGCAACCAACCGGAAGAGCTCTGTTCACCACTCAGCCTCCAGATTAACGTCTTACTACCACCTTCCATTTCATCTCTATATTTCAGATATGAAGACAAAACGATAGAAAGAGAGTGTGGGGGCGATTGAGGGACAGAGAGAGAGAGGGAGAGGGAGAGGGGAGGGGGATTGAAAAAAAGAAATAAAGAAAGAGAGAGAGGGAGAGAAAGATCGCAGAGTTGGGGAAGGAGGGGGGGGGGGGTGGTAAATTAAAAACACCCAAACACAAGTCATTGTTTGAAATGAAGGGGGAATTGTAGAAGATTACATATAAGAAATAATTAAGAACATGAATTTAAAACGAGTGAAAGCAGGGAGGTAAAGAAAAAGACACAGAGAGAGAGAGAGAGAGAGAGGATGAGGGTAAGGGAAGGAAGAGAGTGGATTGAAGAGAGAAGTGAAAGAGAATGCAATGAAACAAGTGTAAATTTCGGCGCATTATTTTCAAATCGAATACTGAGTTTACTGACATCATGGACATGTACATGCCGAAAATCACCTCAATTTCCCCTTTATTTTATCCTATCATTAGCTATAATGTGATTTAAATTTAATAATGAATTCATACGAAAGTGTACACAATATTTTAAAATGTCGAGAAGAAAGCATGTTGACTCTTGATCTGTGAAATTAAGGTTGAGAGTGATTTATCTCATGACACGGATCCTTTTGGAGTTAGAAGAATTATCGGCCCTTCATACCTTTGAAACATTCCCACCACCCTCGGCTTACTTCTCGAGTTCCAGGCTGATCTACAGATACTTGCTCTGGATAATAACTACTCACGCCCAGACTAACGCCTCGCCTCGGGTTCAGAGCAGGATGTAACGTCCCCTTGAGCTTAAAGAAACAGCCATGCCTCTCATAGTAGTCAATATATATATACTAGATAATCTATGGTTACATCAAAATATATATTTGTTGAACGGAGGGCGAGTCGCCGGAAGCACCCCACCCCTTCCTCCCCATACACTTTGCGACCTGTGATATCATGGAGTCTCGATATACCTATTTCATGAAACTTGTCATCAATAGCAAGACAACATTTATTATAAACTACGGACACTATTTTATGTTATAGATGTGTCAGTTCTTGTATCATGAAACGGAGTCTTTAGGTTTGAATATTCACCTGCAGGTGTTCTTAGAGTGTGGTCCGTATCTGGTCCTGTTCCAGGGGTGGTAGTTGGTCCTTTCCACCTGATCCAATTAAAGTCACTGCCCTCTACGTTCTCCCAGCTACTGAAGCTCTCCTCAAAGTCACAACTCACTACAGATGAAAAGGGGAAATGTACATTTTTAAAAACAGTCGTTAAAGGCAGTGGCGTACCTGGGGTACTCCGTCAGGGGGGGGGGGGGGGGCAAGCGACCGAAATAAACAAAAAAGGCGATGCTAATTTTCACTTCTGGCGAGCGAGCAAGCCAAAAAAAATCTCTAAGTAACGTTTGGTATATAAACTGGTATTGTTGCAAGTTGGGGGTGGGAACATTCACTTGTAAGCGACGTTAATTTCATTTTTTGCAAACGAGCGTAGCGAGCAAGAAAAAATCACTTCTTTTTTAATAATTGCCACCTAAACTTGGTTAAATTGTCCCATGCAGGGCGCTGGAACAATATTGTGTTTAGGGTGATTTTATACCCTTCTTAGCTAGCGAGCGAAAATACATCTTTCTCTCAATGAATTGCTATATAAAATCTGTTTCATTGTTGCAGGTCGGGGGGCACAATCGTGTTTAAGGCAATGTCAATCCCATTTTGGCGGGCAGGCAACCCCCTACATTTCTCTTTTTAATGATATTGTAGCAGGTTAGTGGTGGGCACATAATTCCAGGAGCTAGCGAGCAAAAAAAAATCACTTCTCTTTTATAGGGAAAATATGGTACATAAAACTTGGGTTCATTGTTCCATGTCAGGGACGTGATTATTAAAAGCGGTGTTATTTCTAATTTGGCGAGCGAGCGTAGCGAGCGAGCAAAAAAAATCACTTCTCTTTTATAGGGAAAATATGGTACATAAAACTTGGGTTCATTGTTCCATGTTAGGGACGTGATTATTAAAAGCGGTGTTATTTCTATTTTGGCGAGCGAGCGTAGCGAGCGAGCAAAATTTTTGTAATGATAATTGGTTCATAAATTTCAGATTTGTTTGTTGCAGGTCAGGGCTTACACGATCATGTCTAAGGTGATGTTAATTCCGTTTTGGCGAGCACGAGCACACCAAAACTTCTTTGAAAAACGTTTGGTACATAATTATTAACTGGTTGTTGCAGGATGGGGCGGGCACGTTAGCGGTGTCAATTCCATTTTGGCGAGCGAGCATAGCGAGCAAGCAAAACAAAAAAATTAATAGAAATTAATAAATAAACTTGTTTTTATTGGTGCAGGTCAGGATGGACGCAATTGCGTTTAACGCGATTCAATTCCTTTTTGGCGAGAGGGCGAAAAAAACTCTTCCATTTTTAATGATATTGTTGCAGGTCAAGGGTGGGCACAATTGTTTCCAAAGCAATGTCTATTCATTTTATTTGCGAGCGAGTGTAGCGAGCGAGAAAAATGAATTAGTCTCTTTTAGTAACATTTGGTACATACATTGTGTGTTATTGTTGCCATGGTTGCAGGTCGGGGCCCGTCGGGGCAGGCACAATTGTATTCTAGGCAATGCTAATCCTTTTCTTTTTTCAGGGGGACGAGCAAGTGAAAACATTTAATACAAAATAGGCTAGCAAGCAGTTCGCGCCAGCGAAGAGTTTCGAATTTGTTATATCACTTATATTTTCCTATTTTCATTTGTCTTAATTTTTCAGGGCCGTATGCGGAATATTTTTCTGGTGGGGGAGGGGGAAAGATGCGTTAAAAGTTTTTGAAGAATCTCAAAAGCAAAACGAGTGAAGGGAGTTCGAGCGACCGAACTGGTCATGAGGGTACTTTTGCATTTTCAAAAGTAGAATTGAAGGATTTGGTATAGGCCTACACTACATTTTCAGGAAAAAAACTGTACGTTTTCAAAATATCTGGGGTCAACTGCCCCCCCCCCTGGTGCGTACGGCCATGGTCTTTTTTTTTTAATTTCCCCATTATTTTCCTTTCCTTTTCTTTTCCCTTTTTCTTCCTTTTCTCTTCTTTTTCCTTTTTTCTTTCCTTTTCCTTTTTTTCTTTTTTTCTCTTTCTTTCCTTTTTTTCTTCCCTTTTCCTTTTTTCTTTTTCTTTCCTTTCCTTCCTTTTCTTTTCTTTCCCTTTTTCTTTTTTCCCCTGGAGCCCGTCAGGGGGGCACTCTGCCCCCCTGCCCCCCCATAGGTACGCCAGTGGTTAAAGGCATCGTTTAACAACGTTACATCTGAGAGGCATGGTCCTACGTGCTATCAGTGTTTGTGATATGATATCATATTGAAGCAATAAAGAAATTGCGCCTCAAAATGATCATGAAGTGCCTCAAAAAAAGTTAAAATCTTTGAGTGACCGGTTTTACCACGTTAGGCTGTAGTCTTATAAGATCCGTTAGGAAAACGAAAATTTTTGATTTCCACTCATAAATTTCTTGAAAATCAGACAGCGATCGGCTTGTAAAAGTCCCGGGATTCCTGACTGACCTAAAAGTTTATAATTATGATTGCAGCATGAGCTAAATCCAGGATTTCGTTTCAGAATCTGAGGCAATGTTACCGAGTTACTTTAAGACTTGCGAATGTTGACCCCTGGTTTCATTGGTGACAAAGATGCAATATATTACAAAACCAAAATATGTGGACTAATATAACCGAATTGGAAAATTACAAGCAAATAGATATTCAAAGTAAAATATATTTTCTAACAATCTGGAGTAATATTAATATTAACTCGACGGAGGCGAGACTTACAGCAGCTTCTTTCTACGGCATCTACGGAGTCAATATCGATGTCGCCCTCTGTTCCATTCCCGACCACGCCCTTAAAGATGATTTCATATCCATTAGAATGAACCTCGATCGATTCTCTCTTCCAGTTCGGTCCCTGGTTCCCAGATACAGTCATCAGTTTGGAGGGGACGGCGGAATTAGCGTTCAGCTGGAAATAAAGAGAGATTAAAAAAAAAAGCATTATATCCAGTCCAATCCGGTAATTTTTGAGAGCGCTAATAGTAATATCTAGCGCATTACCAACGGTGCTGATAAGATAGAAAAAACACTGTTTAGGTTGTGAGCGATTGACCTGAGAAGGAGTGGGTAAGTTACTAGTTGATAGCAATATGACATAGGTATGTCTTAAGTTGACGTTTGAAAGCAGACAACATATTACAAGTAATCACATAAATATACAGACGCCTGAATGTTGTACAGTATAATTGCAAGTAAAAGATAGTGTTCCGAGGACTTTGCACGCAGATAAACACATGTTTTAATCTGACTCATAGTGTTTTAATGGATTGAACATTCAAGAGTGAATAAAAGCGGGACAGTATATCCCACCGCTGCCACTAGATTGTAAATGAAGTAAACAATGTCAGTTACTTATACAGGATTTATCATTACATCATTAATAAATCAGTTTCAAATAACACAACAACCAGACAATGTCAGATTGTGTCCCTGCTACCTAGAAATTTTAAGTCAGATCTTTAATGCATGTTCATAACCATGAACGGATCTAAGGGGATGGAGGGCTTCTGGGGCGTCCGGGTTCTAGCTTTCACATTCTACATGTGCCTTGCGAATATTAGAAGAGGAGGGTTTGATTTTTTTTTTCGGGGGGAGGGGGTCTCCATTCCCCTCCTAACCCCTCTAAAACCGCTACTGCTCATAACGTCTCAGAACAGAAGAGTGTGTGTGGGCATGTGTGTGTGTGTATGCGTATGTGAGAGACAGAGAGACAGAGAGACCAAGAAAATGGAAAGAAAGAGAAAGGAAGAAGTAAAGAAAGAAAGAGAGAGAGAGGAAGATATAGACAGAAATACATAGAGAGAGAAACAAAGAGAGAGAAAGAGAGAAAGGGGGAAAGAAAGAGAGAGAGAGAGAGAGAGAGATAAAGACCGCCGAAAAACACAAAAAACATCTGAGAAGAAGGGGAAAAGTTGAAGAATAATTAAGAACATAGATACAGAAAGAGTGAACGAATGGAGTGAAAGATTAAGGGAGGGAGAGGGATGAGGGAGGTAGGAAGATGGGGAGGAAGGGGGGGGGCGTAGAGAAGTGAAGGTTACTGTAATTAAACATTCGTACATTTTCAGAAGGATCTTTGAAAAACACGTCAATTGTACTCGGGCAAATGTCATCTTCTTTTGTTTTTCTTTGTTTGTTAAGAAGTGTAAATTGAGGCGCCCGCCCGCTGTGACCCACTATTAACTAAGGCTATATTCTTTCATACCCAATAATCAGTAGCTTTGTAAATATCATTTCATTTTCCGAGTAAGACCTGAAGAACTAGAGCCCCCCCCCCCTCATTCAACTGCACACTAAATAGGCTGCCTACGCCACTGTATATATAGAGAACCTCGACTGTATATCCTAACGGCCGAAGTATAGGGAGAGAATATAATTATTCATAATTGTATTATGCTGAGTTTATAATGATACATATAGTTAATAAATTATGCTGGAAGTGTAATAAGCCTATCCCATATCGATGAAGGGTAATCTACTACAATTTGTTGATTTGATTGTTTTCAATGCCGCGAACATGATCTGAGTGGGCGGAGGGAGAGAGGGGTTGAGAGGGGGGGGGGGGTATTGCAAGACAAATTGAAGGGAAACACGACGCCTTTGTTCCATGGTTCTAACTTTGCTTGACACGTTTGTTTCAGTGGACAAGATTCTAAAACAAGTATATATATATATTTCCGCTCTATGCCCCGCTCCCTCTCAGACCCTCTCTCTCTCTCTATCTCCAACTCTCTCTCTCTCTCTTTCTCTGCTCTATACCCTTTTCGTCACTCTCTCTTTCTAGTCTCTAACCTCTCCCCCCCCCCCCACTCCCTCTCTCTTTGTCTTTCTAGTCTCCTAGCTCCCTCTCTCTCTATCTCACTCGCTTTCTCTCTCTTCCCTACCCCCTCTCTCTCTTTCTCTTCCATACCCCCTCTCTCTCTCTATCCATCTCGCTTTCTCTCTCTCTCTTCCTCCCCTTTTTCTCTTCCCTACCCCCTCTCTCTCTCTATCCATCTCGCTTTCTCTCTCTCTCTCTCTTCCTTTCCCCTCTCTTTCTCTTCCCTACCCCCTGTCTCTCTCTCTTTCTGTTCCCTACCCCCTCTCTCTTTCTACATGTATCTCGCTTTCTCTCTCTTCCCTACCCCCTCTTCCTCTCTCCCTCTTTCTCTTTCCTATCCCCCATCTCCATCTCCCCCCTCTCTCCCCTCATTTTCTCTCCTACCTCTCTCTCTTCGACATGGTCGTAAATAAATTAAAACTAGTAATACAAATCGAAGATTAAACAAACATAGCCCAAAGAACACTGTAAGAATACCATTTTTAGGAGTATGTAGCTTCAACATTTTGAAATAATATTGAAGAAAGTGTAATACTTCAGGAAAAGCTTAAATTGAAAATTGACCATGCTAACAAAAACTATTGTTAATGAGCTCTAGATTAAAATCTTACTCTGTGATATTTCCGTGTTTTTTTGTGTCTGGTTACATGTCTTTTATTTTCGAAAATCTATTCGTAGCCTAATCTTTCTATAGCGAGGAACATCATTAGAGGGCGCTCCTCGACAACAATCCCTGTTTAGTGCCGTTGATTATAGGACAGTTTGACCAACCCGGATTGAGTTGGACCGAATATTACGAATACTATTCTGTTGGGCGAGCACAAAACAAAATAATATACGTCATGTCGTGACCTACTAAAACCAGGTTGGCATAACTCTGTGTTTAGATGGTTTCGATCCTTTCAAAAGATCTTTTAAACATTGAGAAGTCCCCCTTTGTGCATTCTTCGAATAATCAGTTTCTTCAATCCACCTCACCCCTCCCCAACGCATGTATGCATGAATAGTGATTACCTAATTTCCATGGCCACACATAAGTTGTCATCTATATGCGTTTGGAACCGTATACCATTTTCTACCCATGCGCAGATAGTATCTAAAGACTGGAAATGTCCCCCCCCCCCCCCTTCCCCATCACACTCTGGATAAACTGTAATTATTACGTCATCCCTCCAATATGGGCAAGGGGGAGGGGGGGGGGGATCAAATCTTCATTAGTATGACAGTACAAAAAGTAAGCCAATCTGAATGGCGAATGTTTGAAATAAATCTAACCCATAATAAAAGAGTTATGAAAGTTTGAAATATGATATATGCGTTTCTCAAGTCGGCACTTTTGCCAGAGGATTTTGACGTAGTTAAGGACAACCGTCCCGTTTGTCGGGAACAAAACATATCATTTGTTTTATTTTCCTTCCATATTCCCTCTACCTTGTGGCACTACTAAAAATGCATCGTAGATAGCCTATTATTACATTTCCTCTGAAAATATAAGATTCCTCCGAGTCATCCATTTAAAAAGTAAATTGAATTTTCGTATTTTCTTATTTTGTTAGTGTTGGAACAAATGGGATTATTTTGCACCACTACATCACAGTGACATTACCCGTGTGGCCAATTTGAATTTCCTTTAAGTGTAGTGATTACAACTCTCAACATTTCTTAGCTGTGATACCTTAGACATGATAAGAAATGCACCAGTTACACGTTGTCTCCTGGGTATCGACTGCACAGTTTTCATGTTGGTTGGTTGGTTCTTCGTTTAGATGGCGCTCTTCAATCTCAAAGATTATTTGCGCCAGTCAATTTCGTGTATAGCTTTGGCGTGGGCTTCGGAAATCAAGCCCACGAGCGACTTTCCTTGGTGAAATGAAATGTGGTTTATTACTAAAGCAGTCACAAGGTGGCGCTAGAACAACGCATCCCTTCATAATGAAAGAGCCATCAATATTATTGTTCGGACATCTGTGATAACATTCATGTTTGCTTTTACCGCAATTTCGGGAATCAAAATCCAGATTGATCACTTGCCACAACCTGATAACTCAATGTTTATATATCTTCGTGTACAGATATCAAGACATGTATGTGACGTGCGCCTGTAATCCAGCTGAAAGTGGAAGTTACAGACTGATTCAGCCGAGGACGCAAGTTCGAAACTGAGTCACGTCTTTCGGATGGTGACGTTTAAAAGTCGGTCCCCAGACGTAAATAATCGTATACACGTCTGTAAAAACACAATACACACATCAATACATGTACGTTTTAATTGTCGTAGAGTTGTAATAAAACCAATTTTTACTATTTGCATTGCAACTTTATGTCTTTGCTTTTTTTCTTCTTATATTTCCTTTTTTTTTAAACACATACATGTACACATTTGTATTTATAACAATTTTTCCTCAAACCACCACTATTAAAGAACGATTTGTTTTCAGCCTTATTTTTTTGTTTGTATTGTTGTTACGCCGCATAAAATCAACTTCATAACATATTTAAATCATTAAATGAGTAAGATGTGTACTGTATTTGTGTGAATAACAAATGAAGCATTCTACTTCATTTATAGGGCGATCCCCATACATGATACAAGTGCCATCATAAATATATGATAGAAACAACTCGTATACACTCGTATACACTTATCAACCACATATTTTGTGTAAAATGCATATCAATAAAGAATGAAATAATGACAAGTAATACAGTTACTTGAGTTTCGTATGCAGCTGTAAAGATTAATATAATGGAATTTTCACTTACAAAAGCAATTACTATTAGAAACAATTACTTAATCTTTCGACACATATATGCATCTTTTGTATGAACTTCGTGAATTATTTCATTACACAAACCTATTTACAATAAATAGTGCTATCCTAGTAGTGATCCAAGGTGTGGTTGTCGAAATAATGAATAATATTATGTGTGTATGTAAATTGTATATACATTTATACATATAAAGTACATGTAATAAAAAAATTGGTTCATAATAAAGATAAGTACATTAATTAGCTACTTGCATTCCATGGGACTCATTGGGTAAAATGACTCAAATGTAAATGGTGATGTGAAGTACTGACATAAATTGCATTATTTGATATAAATGCTCCGAGAATATAATGAATAATACCAAACGTAATACAAGGCCATTAACAAATAGATCGTTGTATTATGATATTATCCAAATCGAACAAAACCGACAAAATGAGACAAAACCGGGAGGGCCTGTTGCCCGAAAATATACTACATGTATTATTTCACGTTCTGTTTCCTTTTCCTTCATCTCTCCCCCAATCGAATTAGGGTGGGGGGGGGGGGGTGGGTACTCAGCGTTGATGGTGTGTAAACTAACATATGTTTAAGATCTACAATAGCTATAAGCATGCATTTTCTGCTGTATTTCCCCATCAAAATCATTGCACATATAAGTAGCGTGTTTGTACATAGATTAGATAAAATAGTCCCATTGCAGATTTAAGTTATTTTCAAAATTCAAATAGCTTTCCAATTTTTTTCGAAAAGGCAACAACAACAAAAAAATTAATGAAACGTATACCTTAAACCATATTAAACTTTGAAAAAACCCAAATTAGTATGTTTCCGAAAATTCTCACAACAATTCCCAAACAGCTGGGTTTTCATGAATCTGCATCGTCGATCATCATTACACTTGATTCATAAAAAAGTGCTAACAACACATTTTTACAGAAGTTTTTCTATATCTTAATGTAATAATTTAATAATTTAAAAAACTGTAATGAGGAGTGAAATTATTCGAAGTACGAAGATGGAAACGAGGCATGAGTTAAATTCAATAACATAATTACCAATGACAATGCATAAAGCTGGTTAGCAGGGGCCTACATTGTCTAAACATGAAGATGAAACAAATTTAATTTAATTTCTCCTGGAAGTTGACTACTGATTTAACATATTCCCCATAGCTTTAATACGAAAACAACCCGGTTCCAGTAGGAAATGGGTTAATAAATACCAGGAAGTAGATCAGGTATATATCAGGTATGAGACAATGCAGCATGTCATCTTGACCGGGTAGTGTGTAGTCATCACTGGAACTCATCCAATGTGAGAAAAACAAATGATGTCAGGTACAATGCAATGCACTATGTCAGCTGCAGCTGCACTGTGACTCATTCAGTGTGGGTAATGTAGTAATTATGTATCATAGTAGAATCATCCTGAACAAGAAAACATAATGAAATTACGGTAAGAATAATAATATTTAACGACATAGAAGTGCATTGTTTACATATTCACTGGATTTTACAAATATATGATGGAATATTCTTTTTACCTCAGGGTTATGATAGAAAAAGAGCTTTGGTATCTTAATATCTTTATTTCAAAGATGTCCCACTGAGACTACGCCTAATTTCATTGTTCGCATTGACAAATGTCAGTTTTGTTGAAGAATTTCTGTTTCTGGTTCCTATTTGTATCTAGGTACTGATGTGTATTATTGTAAAATATAAGGAATTATTTCCCAAAGGCATCATTGAATTCAATTATCCTCTAGCTGGGGTCCAATCACTAAAGATAAATCGGGAAAGAGT
This sequence comes from Strongylocentrotus droebachiensis, assembly GCA_035222895.1. Lineage (NCBI taxonomy): Eukaryota > Metazoa > Echinodermata > Echinoidea > Camarodonta > Strongylocentrotidae > Strongylocentrotus > Strongylocentrotus droebachiensis. Next base: position 18,107 of record JAVYIG010010009.1, on the reverse strand, counting down.
GTAATGGGTAATCTTCATGATTTCAGATTAACATAATGTTTTTCATTTGCTATCCGTGAGTCATAATGCGAAGGTAAAGTCTTTTTACAGAAAGCAGAAAATGACTCATGGGCAACGGTGGAACCCCGATTTTATAATCAACATACGACAACAAGTAGGCATTGGTGCATAAACCACAGTAACATCATTCTGAATAAAATTAAAAAAAATCAATGCTCACATATATCATTTCATCAACAAGTTAGCGAATTTGTATTTTCAAATCTTTATTTTATTATGATAACAGGGGGGTGTTTCATAAAGCTGTTCGTAAGTTACGCATGACTTTACGAACGACTTGAATATGGAAAGCCAAATGGGATGCTCAATCCTTTTTAATTGCATCAACTAAAGTTCAACTGTGCAGATGTAGAATAACATTCTTATTATAACAAACAATTTTTGATGCAAAGTATATATTTTGCCATCATTTAATTGAGGTTATTGGAAATATAGTCACACTTTGTTAAAACATCTGAAAAAACTTTGGGCATCCTATCTGGCACTTCATATTCAAGTCGTTCGTAAAGTCATGCGTAACTTTAAGGCCCGGTCACACAGAGAGGACGCATGGGGAACGCACGGCCAGCGCATGGGAAATTTGCAATTTTGGCCAGTGCGTTGTCGTGCGCCCAACTTTTGTCGAAGCTACAGCGAGCTGACACCAAATGCATAGCGTGTTGCTAGCACACTGAGCGCATACAGGGCGCATACAGTGCGCATACAGACCGTAAACAGAGCGCACATGATAACAACTTCCACGAATGCATAGCGTGTTGTTAGCGCGCTGGACGAATGGCCCGCGCATTGGAAATCGGAAAAGGCTGTGTGCCTAACTTTTGTCATGATTTTGGAAAAGCTAGCGAGCTGACACAAAATGCACAGCGTGTAGCTAGCGCGCTGTGCGTATACAGGGCGTGTGCTCCGCGTACGTCTGGCGCTGGTCTAGCGCGCTCCACGCATGTCTGGCGTGCCTTTGGCGTGTACATTCATGCGTCGAGCTCCGCGCACACTTTTGAGCATGCTAAAAAAAACCCGACGCACACAGCGAATGACGACGAATGCATGGCGCTGGTCCAGCGTTGGTCCAGCGCGCTCGACGAACGAGTAACGAATGATGACGCACGCCTAGCGAACGACAACGCACTGGCCCAAATTGCAAATTTCCAATGCGCTGGCCGTGCATCCCCCATGCGTCCCCTCTGTGTGACCGGGCCTTTATACGAATAGCTTTATGAAAAGAAAAAAAACAATGGACACACATCTTTGTTTTATCTTGAACTTTCGACATACAGAAACGCATGGGCCTATACCGTGTGAGTCAAAAAAAAAGTTTACACCTAGAAAATTGCTAATTATTGTAAAAATCATCTATGAACAGTAAATGATTATACATCTTATGAAAGAGTGTTTTATCCCAAATCATTTGGTATCATTTTTGTGTGGTTTGTGTTCACGCTTGGGTGAACATGAGGCATTGTTTGCGAGAGTGCAAAAATCGACTTGCGCCAAAGTGATGCCTACAGCATGTATTATGTTGGGATTAGCGGAGTGAGAGAATGAATTGAATGTATCAGATGAAATGCATTGCATATGCGTTTTACAGAAGCAAAGTCACACACAACACACGCGCGCACAAATGTTCGTTGATATTTGATATTTAAATGTGTGGCATGATTAATTTTGTTAGGGATGTTATTTGGATCTGCAAAGACCGAATTAATACCCAAATCCCAAACATTTATTCAAACATCACACAAGCAACTTTGGCGCAAATCGATTTTTGCACTCTCTTAAACAATGCCTCCTGTACATTCAAGCGTGAACACATACCACACAAAAATGATACCAAATGATGTGGGATAAAACACTCTTTCACACTCTAGGCACATTGGGGGACTCACACCACTCTTAGTTGGTGGATGAAATTAAAATAACAATACCATTGACTAGGGGAGGGTGGAGCAGGTTCTTCTAATTTTGTTTTCTTCTTCTTCATCCTCTTCCTTCTTCAAACTCTCATTTTCTTAATGTTTTTTTTTTCTTTTTATCTCTCTCTTGTTTTCTCCCCCGATGCGATGATGGCACGTACGTGCTCGAGGAAGCACAATATTTACGTCACTGCTGTCTGATAATTCATTTGTATTAAATCAGTCGTTCGGCAGCTGATATGATAACAAAAATGTTCAGAGCCTTAACAAAGTAAAAGTACCTTTATTGAACAAAAATTACTTGCAACGTTTTAAGTTTTAACATAATGAAGGACACCCAAACTGAAAGCAAAAAGAAGGGGCACGTATTACAATGGAAAGAAGGTGACACTAAGTCTTATCAAAAGGAAAAAAGGAACTTATTAGATAGGAATAAGGGGAAGGATCAAAGTAAAAGAGGTGAAAAGGGACCCCTCTCATACCCTAGGTTCATTCAAAGGTGGAGGGAGGGGGCAATTATTAGAAGGGGAAAGATAATATTAATAGTAACATTTATATAGTGCGCAATACTAATGTTTCTTTGCGACTATTACCCCCGCATTAGTCGAGCAGCCCTGACAAGGCGCTCTGGCATTCGAGGAATTTCTTCCTACCCTCTCTCTCTCTCTCTCTTGTATCCTTCCTCCGCTCAGGTAGGAGATCGTCGGCACTGTGAGTCTGTCGAAGTTACATAAATGGCTTTCTATAGGTCGTTATAAAGTAGATGTTGACGGGTTGTGTGAAGGTTGCGTATAAAATAAAGGATAAGTGTATGCAGCTGTGTAATCATTTACATCACCTGGGTGGAGACTGGCAAATGCAGATTAATTTCTTACCGAAGGACATTCGCGTCGTGGGGGAAATATGCCCTTAGTGCACTTTTCACACGTATCAAAAGGGAAAAGAGCACGTATTAGACGGGAAAATGGGCACGTTTCTAAATGAAGGTGCACTTATCCATCTAAATTAATGATCCAGAAAAGGACCCTGCGGATTATTCTCTCTGACCAGTATGGGAACTTCAACGATGCCCCCAGAAGACTGAGCATTTGCAGAATCACTTCAAGACAAATTTCGAAGACTGGTTGCCCGAGACACAGATCATAAACCACTGCCTCCGACACAACAGTAGGCTAAGAGATTCTAAGGGTAGTAATGAAAGATTAAGAAGAAGTGCCCTACCGTATCTGGTGAGAATGATATATCGTCATTGAAATAACAAGTATTGTTTAAATAGCAGTATTTAAATATACCCTGCGAAACCAATCTCATTTAATTTAGATATAACCCTGCGAAACCAATCTCATTTAATTTAGATATAAATGGATAAGACTGTATTCAATACAAATGTTTATATTACCATATATCTATATCTCACCCTATACGTTTTTCATAACAATAATAATAACAATGATAATAGTGATAACAATAGTCACACTTGTAAAGCGCTCAATATTACATTTATAAGCGCTTTACGCTGTAATTATTATTACCCCGGTCATTGGATTCAATTGCTAATCGGCACATGAAAGTGCACACGCTCCGCTCCACCGGGAGTATTCTGACCAGAAGCCATTTTACAAGCGCACACATGCCTATCCCGAAATGTTTGCATTTAACACCTGGGTGGAGAGTGCAAAATGTAGATTACTACGAGACTGGGACCGCGAACCATGCGATCCAAAGTCCGCTGACGTATCCACTAGACCTCGACATCTATCCCCTCTTTCCTTTTTTCTTCACTCTCTTTTCTCTCTCTCTCTCTCTCTGATATCTCTCAAGATATAACTGAAGATAATGTAAACATAGTACTCATTCGATTTAAATTCATTAATAATAATAATAATAGCCTAATAGTCCACTCCAAATTTTATTAAACCGAAACGGAAATTCTTTTTGCCCAATTGATCGTGAGCCCGGCAGCCACTGAGCAGCGCCAGATCGACGTTGCTCTATCCCTTATTGTTGAACGCCAAACCTCACCCCAAAATAACTCTACTCATTCTGAGGGATTTATTTTTGTCTTGCCCATTAATCTAAACGACCCCCCCCCCCCAAGTGTATGAGAGAGGCATAAAGCAAGACTAATGTACAGTGTCTCAGCATGACATAGACATCACTATTCTCTTGATAACGTGACGTACGATGTGAAGGCGTTTATGAAGTAAATGTATTCAAAGCATTTCATTCACATGCTATTATACTTTGTGCTACAATTTCCAGAACGCAAATTGTATAAATAAGTTTGTGCCCTTCTTGGGTGAAGGTTTCTCATATATAAAATAGATTTGTCAACTGCTATATTATAGTATTCTTTTTTAAATGAATTAGTTACAATTGTCCCTCTTGTGTCAATATTGTTTCTGAGATTTTAGAAGAACACATGTAAAGCTTCAATCAAAAGAGGGCGCTAGATGGCCCCATCAGTATTAAAGGCTACTCTCTCGTTACTATACCAATCTGACTGTACTATCCTTTGTCGTCTGACATTAAATGCCATCGAACTAAGCTTGAAACATGATGACAGCGGTGAAAGTTTGTAAATCCATGTAGGAAAGTGTTTGTAATACACCTATAACTCTATTATGCGTCTGCATACCGTGTTATGAACTGGAATTCACCTGTTTACTTTGAGAGTCAACTCAACGTATAGTCAGCCCCACTCATGTAAGTTTGTGTAGTGTTACTTGCATGCAAAGCATTGAAATTCGAGATCTCTGTCTGAATTGTTTGCTGTGGTGTACAACATGCCTGACACTGTGTCTCCTGAGGGTACTGAGGGTGATTTGCAAGGGGCCCATTTCGTAAAGCCTTCTGTCCAACCCCCTGGTCATTTCCATGCGGCTGCGGGAAATGTAGGTCTAGTTGAAGGGTGAAAAATCTGGAGACAGCAATGGGACAACTACACTATTCTAACAAACCTCCCCAAACAACCAGATCGGTACCAAACTGCACTACTACTGCACAGTGTGGGACAAGATTGTCTGCGTGTCTACAACGGCATGAAGTTTGCTAATGCCGCTGAAAGTGTGAAATGCTCTGTGATACTGGATAAGTTTGATAAACATTTCCTTGGTGAGAGCAGAGAATTCTTTGAAAGATTTAAGTTCAAGCAACGCAGTCAGGAAGATGGTGAATCTATTGAACAGTATGTGACAGCTCTGCGTACAATGAGTAAGACGTGTGGATTCTGTGACTGCATGAATGACAAATTGCTCGTTGATCGTGTTCTACTGGGAGTACGTGATGATCGTATGCGAGAACTACTCATCTCCAAATCTGATCTTGACCTCTCTACTGCCATTGATGTTTGTAAAGCAGTTGAAGCGACGTCTACTCACATGAAGGCGTTGAAAAGTGAGGGAATCAACAGGGTGAATCGAAAACCTTTCCCTAAACATGCTAAAACTGGAAGTGGAAAGCAGAAGTTTGTAAAGCAGAAGCCGAAAGAGCTCAGAAAGTGCAAGTTCTGTAATAAATCACACGAAATGAAGAAGGAATGCTGCCCTGCATGGGGTCAAAAGTGCAATGTGTGCCATAAGCCCAATCACTTCAAGGGATCTGCAGTGTGTACTTCCAAGAGTGTTCACCAACTCGAAGATGATGAGTACTCCTCCACTGAAAGTATCAGTGTTGTACAGATAAATACAGTAAGTCCTGAAGATGGACCGATTTTTTGCAACATGCTACTAAATGGTCGAAGAGTACAGTTCCAGTTGGACTCTGGAGCAACAGTGAGTGTTCTCCCACAGAAGTTTCTGTCTGAAGAAGATGTAGTGAGAAATGAATGCATCCATCTCCGGATGTGGAACCACTCTCCGCTACTACGTGCTGTGGGAAAGTGCAAAGTCGTGACAAGGAATCCAGCTACTGGAAAAAAGTACAGGATTGACTATGTCATAGTTAAGGAGGATCTGACTCCACTGCTAAGCAAAACAGCTTCTGAGAAGATGCAGCTTATCACTGTTCACTACGAATCTATGGAAATAGTCCACAACATATTTCCTGAGAATGTCTGCAACCTAGCTCCTGAGAATCTTCACAAAGAGTATCCTGTGGTCTTCTCATCCTCTGTGACTGGTACTCTGCCGGGGAACGATGTTCATCTGACTGTTATGGATGATGCTACCCCTAGTGTTCGTCCTGCTAGAGTGATACCAGAATCCTTGAGAAGTATTGTGAAGGATGAACTTGATGCACTGCAGACAAGAGACCTGATTGAGGAAGTAAGTTCTCCAACTGACTGGGTAAGCCAGATGGCTGTTGTACAGAAGAAATCTGGTAAAGTGCGTGTGTGCTTAGACCCTAGACCACTCAATCTCGTGCTGAAAAGAGAACATTATCCTCTGCCTGTTCTCGATGATATCCTGCCTCAACTGTCCAATGCAACGGTCTTCTCCATCTGTGATCTCAAAGATGGATATTTGCACTGTGTTCTTGACGACGACTCAAGTCTGCTAACTACCTTTGCAACACCATGGGGAAGGTATAAATGGAAACGTCTACCATTTGGCTTGAAGGTTAGCAGCGAAATCTTCCAAAAGAGACTTCATCTAGCACTGGATGGTCTTCAAGGGGTACGATGTGTGGCAGATGACATCATAATCTGGGGTAACAGTGATGCTGAGCATGATACCCGACTACAGAGTCTTCTACAGAGATGTCAAACTGTTGGCATAGTGTTGAATAAGGAGAAATGCCAATTTAGACTGAAGGAAATCTCGTTCCTAGGCCACATAGTATCCAACTCTGGACTGAAAGCTGATCCATCCAAGATCGATGCAATCCTGAACATGAGTTCTCCAACCTGCAAGGATGACATCCATCGCTTACGTGGCATGGTCAATTATTTGGCCAGGTATCTGCCCAAACTATCTGATGTCATGAAGCCTCTCAATGACCTAACCCACAACAACTCTGCGTGGACTTGGGACTCCAACCATGACAAAGCCTTTAGGTTGCTGAAAGAGATGCTGATACAAGCTCCTGTGTTGGCGTTCTACAACCAAAGCAAGCCACTTCAAATCCAAGCTGATGCCAGTGCTACAGGGTTAGGTGCTGTGATGCTACAGGATGGTCAACCAATAGCATATGCCAGTAGGATGCTGAGTGATCCTGAGACCAGATACTCTGTCATTGAGAAGGAGATGCTAGCAATAGTCTTTGCACTGGAAAAGTGGAATCAGTTCACTTTTGGTCGTAAGACAACAGTATATAGTGACCACAAACCACTGGAGTGCATTGTGAAGAAGGCCCTGGACAAAGCTCCCAAACGCCTACAAGGAATGTTACTACGCGCCATGGCGTATGATGTTGAAGTGAAATACCTTAAAGGGAAGGACAACATCTTGGCTGATGCACTAAGCCGTGCTTCTCTTCCGTATGAGAGCGGACAGCATGATCTAGAGGTGGTGAATGCTGTCAAACTCTTGTCTCTCCCTGATGACAAGATAGCTGAGATAAAGAGACAGACTACCCAAGATCCAACTCTCTCCCAGCTCAAAGACACCATACTTGATGGGTGGCCAGACAACAAGACAAAGCTTCCTTTGTCACTGACTCCATACTTCAGTTTCAGAGATGAACTTTCGGTGACTGATGATCTGATTTTCAAGGGAGAACGGCTGGTAATCCCTAAGCAGATGAGGCGACAGATCAAGGAGGAGTTACACATTGGCCACAATGGAGTCGAAGGAACTTTGAGAAGAGCCCGTGAATATGTCTATTGGCCAGGTATGAACAAGGAGATAAAGGAGTGGATCCAGACATGCGAGACCTGTCAAGAAAACTCAGTCTCTCAACCTGCCCAACCTTTGATGTCTCATCCTATCTCTGACAGGCCATGGTCAAGAATTGGAATCGATCTCTTCCATCATGATAACGAGAACTATCTCATTATGGTCTGTTACTACTCCAATTTCTTTGAGATAGAAAAGCTACAGAGGACGACTGCCCCCGCAGTTATCAAGCGACTGAAACGTCACATCGGACGCTATGGAGTGCCAGAGATCATTGTCTCAGACAATGGACCTCCTTTCTCTTCAAGGGACTTTGCTGAGTTTGCCAAAGAGATGGGAATCAAGCATAACACCATCTCACCTCACAACAGCAAGGCAAATGGCAAGGCAGAGTCTGCTGTTAAGACTGCCAAAAGACTGCTTACTAAATGCAAGGACACTGGAGATAACGTTGATCTAGCCTTACTCAACGTTCGTAATACACCAACTCAAGGTACCCAGACCAGTCCTGCGCAAAGGTTCATGGGTAGACGAACACGTACACTCCTACCCACCACAACTCAGTTGTTGATGCCTGATCGTGACTCAGGACCTGATGTCGAGAAACTCAATTCAAACCAGAGACGACAGGAGAAGTATTTCAACAGAAATACAAGGAAGCTCAAGGATCTTCCACTTGGAGCAACTGTACGTGTGAAGCCATACAACCATGGAAAGAAATGGAAGAAAGCGGTGATCCTGAAGAAACTAGACGATCGCTCATATGAAGTTCGCTGTGATGGTCAAACACTTCGTAGAAACAGATAACATCTCAGAGCGACCTCATCCACGTCAGATACACTTGATCCTATTCCCAACATGTTTAACTGGGAATGCCAGGACAACAACCAACCCAAGGTGAGGACTACAGAGCAGCGTCAATCTACCACTACAAGTCCTGTGAAGTTTCGTGGTGATGGTACATCTGAGACGCTTGACGAGAACAACACAAGCTCGCTGAGACGTTCAAACAGACAACGTCGAGAACCGCATAAGATGAAAGATTTCGTAACATTTTGAACACTTAAAAAGAGAACATTCGCGAGATACGTGAATGACATCACTTCATCTCACTCTGTTTGGACATTTGAACTTTTTTTAAAATTTGAAGAAACTGGACTCTAAACACAATCCCAAATCTTCTGACACTATGAAGACTCACAAGAACTCAAAAGGACTCTGATATTTTTTGCTTTGAAATATTATTTTGTGCAGTTATATGATTGTAAAAGATCTCATAAACCAATCTTTTGATATTCTTTAATCTTTTATCTGTTTTGGTACCAGGTTGATATTGACCTCCAAAATTGAGACATTCTCCGGCACAAAGCTCAAAGAGGGGAGGATGTGTCAATATTGTTTCTGAGATTTTAGAAGAACACATGTAAAGCTTCAATCAAAAGAGGGCGCCAGATGGCCCCATCAGTATTAAAGGCTACTCTCTCGTTACTATACCAATCTGACTGTACTATCCTTTGTCGTCTGACATTAAATGCCATCGAACTAAGCTTGAAACACCTCTTATATCTTTTTTATCAAATATAATTTCTAATATAATATAATCTTCTCATATATGATTTTTCCTCAATGAAAAGTAAAGGTATTGTTACTGATTTAAAAAGTCTTTCCAACTAAAACTTGGTGCACATACATGTACAACTTCAACTGGTACGTCACATTTTTCAAGAAAATGGCTGCGCTCATGTCATGCTACAAGGCATCACATCATGCCGAGAATATCGTCATTTATATCTCTTGTACGTTTTCGTAAGGAATATTGTACATCAAAGGGCAGGAATACATCTAATTTTTCAGAATACCTACACTCATGCTTTGAGGTGCGGTTTCCTTTAACGAGTTTTGAGTGATTTTGAGACGATTGCGCAACTGTTACGTACGATTCTAATTATGTCTTTTGTAACATTTGCTCAATATTTTCTGTATAAGTAAACAAAAAAGTTATATATGAGTTGAGGTCGAATCGTATTGTAGAAATCCATCATGTCCCCAATATTTCTGACTTGTAACTTTCCTCAACCCCCTTCCCTTTCTCCCCCCCCCCCCTCTCTCTCTCCGTCTCTCTTTAAATCCCGCCCCCTCTTTCCCCTTCCTTCCTATACCTCTCACTCTCCCTCTGTACCCTACTTAATGTTTTTTTTTCTCCTCCCCTCTCCCTCCCCTTTCTTTTTTCTCCTCCTCCTCCTCCTCCTCTTCTCCTTATATCCAGCTATTTATTCGATACTAATTCTTACCTACAACTTTTGTCTTTCTCAAAGAGAGAGATTTATCTCCCTCGTCACTTTCTTCTTGGTCTCATTATATTCCTTTGCTAGCGAACTATTTATTCCTATGAGATACCAATACTTCTTACCTACAACTTTTATATCTCTCTCTCTCTCTAGATTTATCTCCCTCGTCAACAGCCTTTTCACACACAGCTAAAATTCTATAAACATGACTAGTATAAACGTGTTTCGAACGTGTTTAAACTAATCACGAGCCTTTCACACACAGAAATTTCGGTGCGATCGTTAATCGTTTCGTGATTAACTACTGCTCGTAAAATGCGCAGTAGTGCCATTGCGCATTGAAGGTCATGTCACATCAATCAAAGCGCACGCTCCATTCAGTTTAAACACGTTTAAACACGAATAACCTTTCACACACAAAATGTCAAGCTCACTAGATACGAACTTCGTATCTGCAGCCTGCTTTTAGGGGCGTATGGATCGCGACTTCGTATCTATCCCAACATCGTATCAACGATGTTCACACTGGGAAATTTTGTCTATAAACATGTTTAAAACTTTACGATGATTCTAATCATCTCTAGATACGATGAATTTTAGCTGTGTGTGAAAAGGTCTCATTCTATTCCTCTGCCAGTTTCCCTCTTTCCGCTTCTATCATTCCTGTTCGTCCTTCACCCCTATTTTATTCATTTCATTCCTATTTAGTATTCAAGAAATGTTGCAATACCTCACATGTTTAATATATACATGTATATATATTCTGTGTAAGTAAAGACAGATATGTGATTTATAAGAGCTTTGGCCAATGTAGATGTAGATGTAGATGTGTATAAGAAATGTATTAATGTCTTAATGCTACGTTTATCTACCTTGTTTCGTATTGCCTTTTAAAGATCTCTCCTCTCTATCTCTCTCTCCATGTCTCTCTCCTCCCTCTCTCTATTCTATCCCCTTCTCTCTCCCCTCTCTTCTCTCTCTTCTCTCTCCTCTCTCTCGCTCTCTCTTTCTATACCTCACTCTCTCCCTGTCTCTCTTCTCTCTCCTTCTACCTTCCTCTCTCTTCCTCACTTCCTCTCTCTTCCTTCTCTCTCCCTCACTTCCCCTCCGTATCTCCCCTCCCCTCTCTTTCCCGCTACCCTCTCTTTTTTTCTTTCTACCCTCCCCTTTCTTGTCCCTCTCTTTCTCTCTCACCACTTCTTCTCTCTCTCTCTCTCTCTCTCTCTCTCTCTATCTCTCTTTAGTCATTTCTCTTCTTTTCGATTTCCTTGTCATTTCTCGCCTTGGTCTAGCCACATCTAGCCAGCCGTTGTATATTGTATTGTAACCATATTTTCATGTGTGTGAAACAATATGTTCTTCTTAAGTGTATATTTGTTGGTTCAATTTTGTTGACACTATTCAATTTCATTGTAAATCAACCATTATGAGTTCCTGAACTTTACGTGTTGATGTTTTTAAACCGAATAAATAAAATAAAAATAAATAAATAAATGTATAAACCTATGGTGTACCTACCCTCTCCTATCAACCCTTTTCTACCTCTCTGGCTCTCCGACCTTTTGTCTTCCTTGGTTGCTCTGCTAAGTTTTGTTCTCTACTCTTCTACATCTCTTCTCTTCTCTCCTCTGTCTTTCGCTTCTTCTCTTTCTCATTAATGCTGAATGATTTACATGGTCTATATATATCATTTTGGACAATGTGCATATATTTGTTTTTAAACACGTGCATGATTGTTATTGTTATCCATGTCAATTTAGTTGTACGATTAAGATCATGGAATGTTCTCAGTTGTAAAAAAGGAATACATCAGAGATGAAAATGGGCAGTTATAAAAAAAGGGAAAGGGGAATTCATAAGAAAGGAAAAGGTTAATTTGTCAAAGTAAAAGGCACTGCTTGCAAATTTGATGAGGGGGCATATAAAAGGGGAAGGGACACTTATTGAAAAAGAACAGCGGCACAATAAAAATGAACACTTTTCTTCCGTAAAAGGAAGCACTTCTGGTGTACTTGAAACAAAACAGGCATTGAGCCCGCTCCCCGTGTGCGGCGACTCTGATGCAAATAAGAACGCCCCAAATAGAGAGAAAGAGACAAACGGAGAGCAAGATGGGGGGGGGGGGGGCAGTATTAAAAGGCAAGCAACATTAAAAACATAACTAATCAATGGTATAATGAAGAAATGATTTAAGAGTGGTAGCACAACTGAAAATAACAATTACATGAAGAAACGAAAATGAACCAAAACACAGTAAAATAAGTTTTAGTGAATGAGCTCATATAAAGACGATAGTAGCCCCAACAAAATGGGGAAAAGAAGAAGATCCAACAATGAAGTGATTATAAAAGGAACTTCTCAATTTCATGCAAGGAATAAAGATAATGAATTATATTAAAAATCGTACCATCGGAACAACAAACACGAGAAACAAAATTATATTTGATAACATGTTGAAGTGCAAATCCAGATAAAGGGAACAAAATGAAAATGTAATAGGAACACGTGGGAGAGAAGAAATATATATTTAAAAAAATGAATTATGTTATTAAACAACGTTTCGATATACTGTTGAGCATTTGGTGTATACAAAATGGGATAACAATCAACAACAATTTAGACAAAGACCCAAGACCGAGACAAAAGAGTCTAATACAAGAACTCAACACATAAAGAAGGAGTTTAAAAACTAATGAAGCAGAAGGAGATGACTAGATTTTGCAGAAAGAATACAACAGAAAGGAAATTTTAACGAACAAAATGGGCCTAAAAATGGATTTAAATTTAGACATTAGATATCGACAAAACGACAATACAGAAGAAGATTAGCATCATAACGGTTGTTATGCAGATGAAAATGCGAAATAGTGAAAAGTGTACAGTGCACACAACGTGTAGCGATACTTACATGAAAAAACGACACACAGAAGTTGCCTCTTGATGATACTTGAAGACCTATGAGATGGGATTCCATTCTGCCGCCCTCTTCAGTTCCACAGTGGTATAACCTATGTTCAGAAAATAGTGTGATATATGGAGGTAAGGTGCGTTGATAAGATAAGATAAGATAAGATAAGATTTTATTCGTCTTTCTTTCAAATGACATACAGAGCATAACATTGGATCATAACACATTTACAATGCAAAATAACAAATTATGGCAATGATAAAAACAAAGTTAACTAAAAGAAAGACGAGGAGACCCTGGTAAAAGCAGAGCTTGTAATTATTAGGGTCCCCTCTGAGCCGGATAAAACATGATGAATATATATTTGTGACTACCTAAGAATACAATAGGGAAAAGGGGGTATAACAAAACAAGAAGTGTACACACACACAACAACAACAACAAAACGAGAGACGAGACTAGACAAGACGGGAGAAAAGAGAAAATATGAGAAATAATAGAAGACCACAGCACATCGACAATAGGCACAGCACACAACGGGCACAAGACAACAGGGGGAGGGAATAAGAGGTTGACAATCTGAAAATATTCAGTTAGACACATATTAATATCAAGAAGAAAATTTACATTTATAGTAATACATAATATATCTTGGCACCATAATAACTACAAAAATGAACTACTCTATGAGTCACAGTATTTATCGAGAAGATAAACCTTAAGTTTACACTTAAATGAAGAGAGACTAACAGATTGCTTAACGCTAGAGCCTAGAGAGTTCCAAAATTTAGGTCCAGTAAAAACCAAAGTATTAAAAGTTAACTTTGTCCTTACTTGGGGTAAGTGAAACGCAGAGGCATTTCGTGTAGCATGGTCATGAACTTGACTATTTTTCTTAAAAATGCTGACTAGAGCCTGTGGAAGGACACCAGAATCAAAGTCGTACATTAGAGAACCCAGTTGAAGGTGATAAATATCTTGCACCTTTAAAATTCTATGCGTATAAAAAAGCGGATTAGTGTGCGTACGAAAGCTAACGTTACAAATAATTCTTAAGACCCTCTTTTGAATCAAGTATAACTTTTCAAGGTTAGTTTTAAGAGAGTTACCCCAAGCAGGAACACCATAATTAAGATAGGGGAGGATTAATGTTGAGTACATTAATAGAAGGATGCCTTTAGGTAAAATTGATTTCAATTTATGAATTACGCCACTGTTTCTTGACAATGTCTTATAGAGATGATTTACATGAATTTTCCAACTCATTTGCTCATCAATGTGCAAACCAAGGAATTTTGTTGATGATACCCTATCTATCAATACATTATTAAATGATACATCTCCTGGAAGCACTTTGATTGTATTACTAAAAAACATATAATTTGTCTTTTGCAGATTTAAAGACAATTTATTTGCTTGAATCCACAAAGTAACTTTACTTAGTTCGAAATTAACCGTTTCTAACAGAGTTTGTGAATTTTTGTGTGAATAGTACAAGCTGGAATCATCAGCAAATAAAATGAATGACAAAATATCAGATGAGAAATGAAAGTCATTAATATATACAATAAACAAGGAGAGATCCCTGAGGAACGCCGTATGTGACATTCTGTAACCCTGAATCAAAACCGTTTAAAGAAACAAATTGTTTCCTGTCAGCTAAGTAGCTTTTAAACCAGTCCAGAGCTGTGCCCCTGACACCATAATGCGATAATTTCCCTAGCAAAATTTCATGATCTATAGTATCAAATGCCTTGGAATAATCAAGAAATATACCGATTGTGTGCATCTTTTTGTCTATTGCTTGTGAAATCTTATCTATAAAGTGCAGCAAGGCATGAGAGGTAGTATGTTTCTCTCGGAACCCAAACTGAAAATTTGAGAATATTTTACTTTTGTTGAAAAATTCTAAAGTTCTAACATAAATCACTTTCTCAAGGATCTTTGAGAAGGAGGTTAGAAGGGAAATAGGACGGTAATTTGAAAAAGATTGAGGATCACCTTTTTAAAAACGGGTACGACTTTTGCAATTTGGATGTTAGACTAACGAAAACGAAGCAGAGAGAGAGAGAGAGAGAGATGGGGGTATGAATATAGAAAGAGAAAGAGGAATATATATATAGTAGAGAGTCAGACAAAGAACGTAGAAATTAAGAAACAGAAACAGACATAGAATGCGCAAAATAGAATACTCTCAGTATTTTCAAATCGGGATTTGTATATCACATTTGTTTCTTCCTATGAACCATTTGATCGTGCAAGCCTCATTTAATTTTTTTAGCGATAAACAAATAATAAAAACATGAACAAATAATCCATGATATTAAATATGAATTTAAACTTTGTTAAATTTCCTCTGTATTTTGAACCAATAGGTACAGGGCCTCTCAGGAAAAAAAATCATACTAGAGAGTAACCCTGTTTAAATAAAACGAAAACAAAAAAATATATAAAAATAAAAAAGTCCTCCCATTTATTGATCCGATATGTCCAGCATTATCTTGCTTAAAAGGCGTTAATGACGGCTAACTTCAATATGATAATCTATCAGAACATAGAGACTTCTATTTAAAATGAATGGCCAATTTTCGGCCATTAATTACCGTATAAAGCTGTGCCCTTTCATTCGTTTACTCTCTCTCTCTCTCTCTCTTATTAACACACAGCAGCACTCCCATCACAACTCTTTGCTTTCTGTCACTTTTAAACTGCTTGTTTTCTTATTTCACGCTACCCAGCCCCCCCCCCCCCACAAAAAAATAAAAAACAAATAAAATGGAAAAAAAGAAAGAAAAATGAAATGAAAAGATAATAATGATAATTAAAAAAAATAATAATAATAATAATATGTATAACAAATACAATGCTAGGTAAAATGGGATACTGTTCACCAAACACACCATCAATGAATCACATAATCATTTCATAATTAATACAATGTGTTTTTAGCATATAATATCATCCATTCATTCCTTGCCCCAACTCCTTTTTTTCTTTGTAAATGACAAACAGAACATTGCTCAAATAAAAAATGAAATGAACACAAATTTGTAAAGCTATAATATCTAATCATTATACTTATACTTTTAATTAGTGATGAGCAATAGCAAATTAATCAAAGGGATACATTAACAACATTTTAAATGACACAAATAAAAGTACTGCTATTAAAGTGACAGCCAGTTGTTTATTCATCTTTATTCAAGAAAGTATACATATAACAAAATAATAAAGATGTTACATAAAATCCAGGACAGAGATTTGTATAACATTAGATGCATCTCATGCAGGGTTAAATAATCCAATAAGCAATAACAAAACGGAAAAGAGAACATCATAACGTCATTTTCTTTTTTAATGAAAACATTAATAATTCCTAACAAAATAACAAAAACAAAAATAATTATTATTTTCTAAGTTAGGAATGCCTCATAATACATTTACATACCGTGGTCAAATATATAAATCTCTTCTTAATGAGTAATCAACCACGGGAACCTATCTCCATAGAGAGAGAGAGAGAGTTGAAGAGGGGGAGAGGGAGAGAGAGCGAAAGAGAGAGAGATAGAAGGAGAGAGAGAGAGAGAGGAGAGATAGACAGAGAGGTCCCGTTATAACAAGGCATATACGTCTCCTAATTTAAAGTAATTACACCTCCAAGTGTTGAAGTGATTCCAAGTGAGTTAAGATAGGCTGTACAAAACAATATAAACCCACAGAATATTCTTTTGAAATATTACTTTTCCCAATTACATATTCCTCACTTCACATTTAGGTACCGTCACCATATATATTCTTAATAGCATGTGTAATCACACCACGAGAACCTATCCCCATATAGAGAGGGGGAGATAGATAGAGAGAGAGGGGGAAGAGAGAGAAAGAAAGAAATAGAGAAAGAAAGAAAGAGAGAGAAAAAAGAGGGAGAGGGAGGGAGAGAGAGAGAGAGAGGTCTCGCTATTGCAAGTCATACAAAGTAGTTAAACCAATTACACTCCCAAGTAATGTTGTGATCGCCAGGTGCGTTCCGACCGGCTGTAAAAAATAACATACGACCCAAACAGTACGGTTTTCAATATTTCATTTCTCCGTTGTGGATACCTTTCTTTGCATTTACATGTTTTCAACATATCTATAAGTCTTTTCTTGTTGTCAGAAGTTATCAAACCTCGGGAACCTATCTCTATACACAGTAATTTGGAAGTCCAGCCGGCTTCTGATATATCATTTACCAGTCTGGCGTACCTGTCAATCTTTCTTTGGTGGGCCTGTTGTAAGTTGGTCTCAAATGGAATTGTCAACTCAAATACTAATATTTCCTTTTTTCTAAAATTAATAAAACATAAATCAGGTCTTTGTTGTGTGGGAACAATGGTTGGGGGAACCGTCCCTCCACTGATAGTAATTTATTCTGTCTTGATAACCCTTCCACGTCAGCATATACTTGGTGATCACTATCAAGGCCGTTCTGTTTAATGCTCTTTAGCAGATTCTGTACAATGTTATTGTGGCGCCACGTGTATCTGTTTAACATTTCCTGACAATTATTCAATACGTGATGCAAAGTACCTTTGGCTTGACACAAACTACACAAGTCATTTATTCGCTTACCCCATCTATACAAGTTTTTATTACTCGGCAGACTATCAATCGCTGCATTTATTGCAAATTTCATAACTCCTTGTGGTAGATTGAAGATAATGGACTTCCAGGACAAGTCACAGTTTTCTTTTTCTAGTACCTTCATGAATTCAACTTGGACTAGGAGAGGTTCTATTTCATTTTCCACTTTTTCCTGCTTTCCTCTTTCAGGTTTATTTTGACTGATTTGTTAGTATCTTTCCAATTCGTTTGTAAACTGGTTTGATGAATTTGGTGTGCAACCTGGATTGTAGATGATTTTCTGGTCCAGTTTTCCTCTCTGGCCAGTTGTTGATCTAGGGCATGAACTACCATTTCGTCGCCTTTAACTTTCGATCTACTGTAGGCAAGGCAATGACATGTTTGGTAGAGTTCAGAGATAGTGGGAATATTAAGCCCCCCCCCCCCCTGGGGCATGAACTACAGCAATATTGGCACCACACCGGGGGATGCCCATCCATTTTTTAATGTATTTGTCTAGAAGTGTATCTAGTTGTCCAAGGTGAGTTGCATGAAGGTCATG
>JAVYIG010010008.1:0-72873 GCA_035222895.1 Strongylocentrotus droebachiensis | reverse complement strand
TCTTAGGGGCATCACAATCCGATCGATGGTAATACTGTTTTTGGTGAATCTAAATACTATCTAATGATTCCTTTGATGATAAACCTAATTTCCAACATTAACAATGAAAGAGAATTTATAGATCTCAGTAAACATATATATATGTGTATGTCTGTAAATGTATGCATATGTAAATGCATTTGAATGTAAATTCATATAAATGTGTGCATTGACTAGTCTATTCGGGAATGGGGATCTCCATGCACTTCCTGAAGTGTTTTTATGACCGAATTGTGTCTTATGGGTCTGAAAAGTTGCCATTTGCGGCCTCTTTGGAGTTTGTTGTAAAATTCAATGATTTGCATATCTTTTAAACTAGGCATCATATTGTAAAAAGAAAAATTACTTTTCTGATATATTATCATTGGTGAAGAACAAATTTGTTTAGATATTTTTGTGATTCGATTAACTTAAAGATACTATGTCCGTTTTGCAGCCAACATCAAATACTGTAAAAAAAATGGCAGGGATTATTAATATGTCATGTATGTCCTATCTGTGAAATTTTAACATTAGCAGTGTCCTAGTAATCAAATTATGCAAGGAAACCTGTTTACCTTCTAGACTTCACTGTCAGACACTATTGAGTGTCTGACTGATATCTTTTTTTCTTTGGTAATAAAATACATAAAATGAGCTGTAACGGGTTCATGAGCATTTTGTCTACATCAATAACCCACTACTTGTAAAGGCCAAAATTAAACTGATTGAATCTTTGTGCAGTACAAAACGTACGACCATTCGGTAAAAGGGTCTGAAAATCAAACTATTACTTCGGTGAATGCAATCACTTAAGTCGATTTGACAGCCAATGACCGTTTTTTTCCCACTAAAAGCCATTTGCAAACCCTTTCGTTTTGAGGGAAGTTCTAAATTAGTATTGTCTTTCAAATGCCGTTGGAATGTAACCTTTTAAATTTGTTTGGCCTGCAAATGGGACCTTTAATTTCGACAAAACTATTTTTTAATTGTGAAAAAGGTGATAAACTTTGCGCTACAAATTGTGTGTCTTCTCGCCATTTTGCTTTGTCAACTAGTAGAAAAAATAATATACCGCTACGTTTTGTTGAAATATGTCGGGAGTGATATAATTTGGATTTTCACACCGAAATTTACACACATAATTTAGAACTGTACCAATATGGTCCGCTAAATGACACCTCTCAGATTCGGAAATATACCGGTTTGTATGCACATAAAGAGGCCCATTGGCTATTATGTGCGAAATCCCAGAGACCTTTTTGTAGTTATAAAGGTGGCACTATTGAGATACCTAAATAACAACATGAATGGTGAGATCTGTACGGTTACCGTATCTTTCAATTTATAAGAATGCTCTCAATTTCATGTTTTGATTTTCTTTTCAATATACATTGAATGATTTGTAGAGCTTGACGCTTTAAAATAGAAGGCAGTACGATTGATTGCTTGAGACCCTGTGGAACATAATTAATATACTTATTGAAGTAGAATCATGCAGCAACGATTTTGACCTGTTTTGATGGGTTGGTCTATCCGCTTATCATGGCATTAACCTTTCTTACATGAAGTGCACGGCAACTGTACGTGGCAATTTTTGCTTATTATTAGTAGGTATAGCACACCAAAAATAAGTACAACAAACACATGTTATTTGATGATTGCAAATGATCAAGCTTTATGAAAGCTTCAAAAAACAAAAAACAGAATTGAAATCGGTCAATGCGTTGTGATTTTATACCATTTTTTTGAAATCGCAAAATTACCGAAAAAACCTGCCAGAAATGGTCAAATTGGCAAAAATGGCAAAATTCGACAAAGTTGACAACTTAATTCATCACCTTCTAGGACACAAATAATAAATTAAATTATCAGACACTAAAATATCATCTTTGTGATAAAAAATTCATATATCTATTACCGTTTTGGAAACAGAAGCCAACAAAATAAGTCACTTTTGCCATTTTTGCAGATATGAAAAAGTTGTGAAAATAACTAAGTCCGACTAATTAATATGCGCATATGTAATCAAATCAAAACCGAACATGATACATCAGTGAAACCTATGTATATCAGACAGGTATGGAAATATATTTTGAATATTCATGAATATTCATCAAATATGCAAATTAGGTCATTTCAGCTAATTATATATTCGCGCACTCATTATGCAAATTAGGAAAGTCAAACTGTTCATTTTTGGGGCATTTTTTAAATCATATATTCATAGATCATTATTTACACCAAATATTAACCTTAAATTCCAAAAAATATTTTTGCAATGCCAATGAAATATGGCGATGGAAATTACTTGGATCACCGTTACAGCTATTTCCTCATGTGTTTCACAAATTATTCAGAAAAACCGATCATATGATAAGAATTTGCAGACTTTCAGCTACAATCACAGTATAGTTTTCTTTTTAAAAGATGTCAGATTTGAGGATTTATGACGTTTTTCCAAGAAACCATTCAACAGGCCATAACATTCCACTTCAACAGGCAATAACATTCTACAGAGACTGAATTTCAGAGTAAAAACAAATTTGGTGACGCCAGTACAGTTGTGGCTACCTTGAGTGTAAATAACAAATTGATTTAATGAGTGAAACACATGAGGAAATTGCATTTTTGTAGGGGAGTTTTATACATTGAGGTGCATTTTCAGCACGCAGAATAACAACAGTGCAAGTTAATGGGCGATCAGCGGGCCATGTCACACATGGCTGAAAAGACAATATTCTAATTAAATAATTTAACATATTTCCCACATGCCTAAAACAATGAAACTACACAGAATTATAGTTAAAGGTATGCTTGAAATATATGAGAAATAAAAAATTTTAAATATTTTTTAGTTTTTTTTAAATAAATTTACAAAAATTGCTATTTCTACCAACTGACTGCTGTTGTGTATGTGTGTTCACGGGGCAGACTGTGTGCACAGGCAGTGTGATCACCCTATTATTAGTATTACCAAAAAAAAGATTCATGAAATATTCACCTGATATAAATGTCTTTTTTGGAATATAGAAAACAGTATACAAATATTGACTGCTCATGAGGATGATAGTGGGAATTATCACTCCCAAGGTGGTGTTCATACCGGCCCTTCTATCACCCCCGAGGCGAAGCCGAGGGGTGATAGAAGGGCCGGTATGAACACAACCGAGGGAGTGATAATTTCCTCCACCATCCGATTACAGAGCAGTCCATATTTGTTTTATATACCTCATCCTTTTTATTCATTCATGAATAGGTCTAGAAAATAAATCTACTACCAAGAGTCTATAATTATGCTCATCACAGTAATATATTTATAGTATTTTGAAGCTCAAAACAGTTTCAAATATCCAACGCTAAATACGGAAATGTATACTGTACATGTTACTGCAGTATTAGGTAATGCAGTCATATAACTGCGACCCAGCGTAAATTGCATGGCTTGAGCGCGCATTTGAAATCGTGTACGCGGTGTGTGTGCAAAAGTCGCGGAGGGGTTAGGAGTTCTATCACAGGGTTTGATAGTACTATCAAACCCTCTGACGCAATGATAGATCGAAATGCTCCTTGTCACGTGAAATAGTTTTGACCAATCAGTGAATGACGATCTATGTATGACTATGAGGTATATAAATTTAATTAGTTTGTGATGTGTTTTGAAGCTCCACTCCAGGAAAGCTTTATATCGTCACTACTCGTGCTTCTAACCCAAATTTGTATTTGATAACTATGCAATGGGATTTGGTTATAACAAGTCTCTAGTTATTACTAAATTTGTGATCATGTCACTGGATTTGATTTGAACACGTATATAGTAAATATTATATACCTCACTTAAGAAATCCAGCCATCTGATTGGTCGAAATTGCAGTCATAAACTTTAACTATTCCTGTAAAATTCCCGGTAAAATTCCAGTTAATACCATGGTTACCGGGAAAATAGTTCAGTCTTGGTGAAATACCCATAGGTTCACATGTTAAAAACTGGTTTGAGCGATCGAGGATACCGTACGTGTGCGAAGAATTGGGTCGGTAATTTCAGTACGGCAATCTCGATCGTACTAAATTCCAAACCGAAGGCAAAAATGGCTGAAGAAACTCTCCCAAGATATCAAATTCTTGATGATGATCAAATGCAAGACTTGCTGACAGTATGAACACCAAAAAGGGTACGTTAAATTCTCCATAAATATTTTTCAAAATAGATCTAGTAGGCCTAGATTCTAGTAAGTAGGTCTAGTAGTGCTAAAATCCTTCCCGTAGAGATTGCACACATCCCTATGCATTGGCCATTGCGCACTCATGCTAAATTGGTCGATGTTTTAATTACCAGAGATTCAAACTAATATTGCTCGTGATCCTGAAGGTGATACTCAATAAGTAAGGTGTCATATGAAAGCGCAGGTTTTTCTCCATATTCCCCACAGGGCCGGCCCACCTCCAAAATTGTAAAAAATATCTTGCTTAGACTAGAATCTAGATCTAGTCTACTCTCAAAGATACACTCATAAAAAACAACCGTGCAGATAAACTAGAGAAAGGCCAAGGTGGTGTCATAACTTGACCTTTTTTTTCGGCATATAAAAGTATTAATGACTGCTTTAATATTCGAAAAATAGTTGTTTTTATACGCTCTCGGGAAGGTTACAATTGGGCTAGTGCCCTCGGCACGCCTCGGGCAATAGCACAATTGTAACCTTCCCTTGAGCGTATAAAAACAACTATTTCTCTCAAAGCCGTCATTAATACTATAGTATACCATGCCTCGTTTGAACAAACTAAACCGGTAAATTCTCATATTCAAATTGTATGCTACTCATTAGAATAAGTTTTTGACAGCCTAGCAGTAGTAGTGGTTGTATTTATTTTCCGTATAACAAAAAGCATAATGAAATAAACAAAGCGATACATATACATACATAATAATATAAACGGATTAATAGTTCAGGGGGGTGATTCCCTAACTGGGAACGATATCGTTCCTAAGAGCAATTTGGGGGATTGATTTCGATCCCAGCTTAAAAGCGATTCTACCTGACTGGTTCACTAAATCGCTTTTAGGCTGGGATCAATCCCAGCATGAATTATCATGCGCGCATGATAATATTCATGAACGCGATCAATCCAACCAATCAACAGAGTCAAATTTTGGTCACTGGGCGTCGCGCGACCGATCGACATAACGATGATTAGTTAGCTATCGTCGCTTAATTTGTTAATGACGTTCATTTCTATGTTGATTTTGTTCTAACATTAGAAGAAAACTGAGTGAAATTTCGCATAAGACAAAAACAAAATCATTCATGACTTTTTCATGTAGCAGTGTGAGGATGAATACGATTTTCTGTGGGTATAGTTTGTCTTTCTTTACGCTTGTTTCGAGTAAAATGCCGGATTTAACGTAGATCTAGGCCCACGTAATGTACGTAAGTTAGACCTACCGTGCCCATGTAGCTAGCATGTAGACGAAACTAGCATGGGCTGGCTGGGCCAAGGCTGTGGGGGTGATTATCGTTCAGTCTTGATGTAGAATCCAAGCAGGGAGGTGAGTCTAATATAATATATACATGTTGTTACAATATTACATGTTGTTGGCACTAAGTTAGGCCTACCCTATCATAGAGTAAATCAAATCAGTGACTAACAATGTCAATCTTCCTCGTGTTTACTCTAAATGTCTAATTTAGCTTCAGTTTGACAGTTTTGCCTTTGCCAGAAAGTGTTGCTAAGAGTAAAACTGGCTGAGAGTGATCGCGATCACTCTCGGCCTTCATAGCGATTTTAATGCTAGCATTAATCTCAAATGCCTTAGTGAATCAGTTCCTAAAAGCGACATTGCTCTTAGAAGTGATATTGAGCCTAAGAGCGATTTAATCTCATTTGGGATCGATTTTAGCTGTTAGTGAATCACCCCCCTGCTCAGCAAAAACAACATGATATCGCTGGTTTTCAGAGGGGTGTAATGTATCGCATAGTACAATATAATGCAACAAATTTATCGATACTAAATAAAAACAAAAGAAGACAGGCAATATAAAGAAATATCGGGGAGGTAACTATTTAATGATGAGAAATGTGCAGTGTGACTCTTTTTTTAATCCTGGGTTTCTATAGGGTAGACAAATTTCGATATAAACACTGGTAGAAGGTTTAACGTCAATAGAAAGAGCATTATACGCTATTGCATATCCGTATAAATTATTAGAATGACCTTTTTACTGATTCTGTTCGTGCCTTTGGAAATTGTAATTTATTTACGAAACGGTTTCAAGCCGCGCCATTCTACCATCGGTGCACTCTTGAAGGTAACGGATATTGACTGAAAGTGCCTTTTGACGAAAAGCTTGCCCGAGGATTGCCTGCCATAGCAACAAATAGTATGTGCAGACTAGATTTTGAGTATTGTAGTTCAGTCATTAATGGGCTAATCGAATAACTCGTCACTAGGTCCCCAGGAAGGAAACATCCATAAATTTGAATATGTTAGTAAACCGGTCTATTGGAAACGATTATCTCATAATAAGTTAAGTTTTTTTTAATAGAGACATAGGCAGGTAGAAGAGGGAAAAGAGTTAATATCGAATGTGTATGATAAATGACCATGTCTTGTTGATTTATCGAGGTCTATCGGATCCCGTAGCAGACTTGAATTTTAGTGTCAGCGAGGATTCCAGTTGGATTGAATTCAGTCCTGATTAAAGATGGGTGAAATTGTATATACTAATCCGAGCTAAAGTTTCGCGCAAATTAAAAAAATGCAAGGTTTATTGACCTCATTCACGACGTTCTGGTCGTATGAATCACTTATTGGCCCATAATGACCGTTCGTGAGATATTTGGAGGAGCCCCCGTGGACACAAAAAAAAATGAGCCCTAGATAGGGGTCATTTTGTTTTTTGGCTACCTTTTTCAAGCATCGGGGCACAATTTTGCATAAAATAGGGCTATCGAATCTTCTTCGCTGATAATGGGAAAGTTCACCCCTGACCAAAAGTGATCATAATGGTCAGTTTGGGCAAAAAAGTGGTCAAAGTGTCGTGAGCATGGTCAATGAGACTGATACTTTTTTAATCAGTGCAAACATTTACCCCGGATATGCTATTCAAATTTTCCCACCAAAAACTTCTGATAAAAGCCCTACATGTACACTGTCGCTCATATAGTTGGAATAATTTTATTTAACCCAATTTATGGAATTATTTTGACAATGATTTATTCCTAATAGATCTAGATAATAGTATACATTCTCAAATTGTATTGAATAATAATTTGCCAGTGTTTGTTTTGCGTGACTGCTAAAGCATGTGTATGCTACTATGCTTATCAACTAGGGGACCTACGCCCTTAAGTCATACATGACAGTAATGAGGATTAATGCCCCACAAAAGGGCACTAATATGGCACATCGACACGGTTTTGATCCTGGGGCATCAGAGTTGCGAGGCCATTGCTTTTACACTGAACCATGACTGTACGCAGCGGGGACTAGGGTAGGGGGAAGTTCCCACAAATAAAAAAACAAATAGAATGCAATAAATTATCAATAATTCATTGAATTTCCCCCCGGTCCCCAAAATAAAAAAAATCCTCTGTACGGCCATGCATTATGGCTCAAGGCATGGGCACACAGAAGATTTTGTTCTGTTGGGGACCAGGGGGGATTCAATGAATTATTGGTAATTTATCGCATTTTCTTCTTCTTTTTTATTTGTGGGAACTGCCCCCTACCCTAGCCCCCGCTGCGTACAGTCATGGTTCAGTTACAAAGCAATGGCCTCGTAACTGTGAGACCCCAGGATCAAAACCGTGTCGATGTGCTATAACAGTGCCCTTTTGTGGGGCATTAATCCTCATTACTGTCATTTATGACTTAAAGGCGTAGGTCCCCTGGTTGATAAGCATAGTAGCCTGCACATGTTTTTAGCAGTCACGCAAAACAAACCCTGGCAAGTTATTATTCAATAAAATCTGAGAATGTATACTATTATCAATTGGGCAAAAAGAATTTCCATTTTCGGTTTAATAAAATTTGGAGTGGACTTTAAAAGATTATTTCTATTATTATTAGAAATAAATCATTGTCAAAATAATTCCGTAAATTGGGGTAAACAAAAATATTCCAACTATATGAGCGACAGTGTATATCTTCTAGTATAGGTACAGCGATTGTCTGTCATTAAACCAGCAAATTATTACGCACAATATACCTAGAACCACAGACAATTAGCCTAGAACACTGAACTGTATATCCACTGACGCGGGCTGTCTTTCCAAGCCCGGAGGTTGATGGCATGCCGGGATATATGATAAAGGCGCTTAAACTTACTTGCATTAATAAAACTTACCAGAAACCTATGCAAGAAACGCGTTTGTATGTAGACACGTATCAGAACGAACATTTTTGTTTGTTTGAAAACAACGTTTTAAATACGCGAATCTGTGTTTATTAGCTCCAGAACTTTGCCAGTATCACGTATGCAAAAAGAAGAGTTTATAAACATGCTGATAGACAGTTTTGGGGGAATTGGCTAGCCGCTGCATATACCTCTTATATAGTGCGTATAAAAAATGTATTAATATATATATTCAACTTTAGTAGTTCCTTATC
Organism: Strongylocentrotus droebachiensis; assembly: GCA_035222895.1. NCBI lineage: Eukaryota > Metazoa > Echinodermata > Echinoidea > Camarodonta > Strongylocentrotidae > Strongylocentrotus > Strongylocentrotus droebachiensis. The sequence continues at coordinate 64,244 of JAVYIG010010008.1, read as the reverse complement.
AAAAAGTAATAACTACTGTAACTTTGAAAACTATTCATGATGAAGAATAGCTTGTTTTCTATCCAATAATACCATATTCATGATATTTTTGCCACGGGGGACAGAGCACCAGGGTCTGCAAAAAAAGCGTTGTCCGTAAGGAACCATATTAAAGGTGTTCTCGAATAGGGAACTTTTTTACAAAATATCAAAGAAATTGAATATCCCACAAAACTTTATCAATTTTGTATCGCTCAATGAGAAGGGTTACCTTAAAAAAAACAGCTGCGAATGTAGTCAAGACTGTAATCGTAACGAAGAATCATCATATATTTTGCTGGTAATTTGCATTTCCTTAGGTTTTAGATGATAAAAACACATTTTTCTATTTAGCTTCCTAATAATCAATGTGAATAAGTGAGCAATTGTTTTTGGAATAAAATAACGCACAATTAACGGCGTTTGACCCACATTCATTGCTTCAGCCCAAACTTGGTACAAAACGATTTCGACAGTACTTTTTGTTTGTTTAAGCCTGTTGGTCAGTCATCCATGGCAGCACAATTTTCATATGGTATCATTAGACAGGATATCAGTTATCATTACCATGATATATGATTCGAGGTCAAATAGGTTATAAATTATATTTAAGAAGCTACCAAAGTTGGGTATACTCTTTTTTTATACGCACTGTATTACCTCATAAATAACAACAAGCACAATGCTATCCGCACACGTAGTAAGGCAGTTGTCCTCTATTTCGTCAAAAGTATGCATAGTCACTGGGATATATGGGGGCAGTTTCGTCTTTTTGAGGCTCTTTTTATTTTGAATTGAATTGAATTGACAATGTTTATTTACCAATTTATTTACCAATTTGGTAACAAATTCTTGAATTTACAAATAAAACTGCAACATTAAACATACATGCAAAATATACAATGTAAATTATCTCTCACGACGGGCGTCAGAACGGGTGTGAGTTACATGTCATAGATTGCTATTAAATAAGAAGCGGGGATGTGGAGACGTCTTCAATGAATAAAGCTTTAAAAAAAAAAAAAATCGAACTCCCCATCCTTACTCTTGTGCAAAAGTCAGACTTTGAAAAGATGGAATAAGGTATGAAATTTCAAGGAATAGGAGGCATGTTTTCACGTGTTAATATATTGCGAACGTATCTTTTCGAGCCCGTTTCCTTGTCTTTGTCTTTAACGGACCACGTCTTTTGGAGTTGAATCCAAACCAAAGTAGAGCTTAAATTACTCTTTTGTAATTTGGTTCCTCTATTCTCAGGGTCATCAACGTGTCTTTCACTTACACACTCACACGCGCACATACACAAAACAAACATTTCCAGTCCAAACGAAGTGATTCCTCGACCTAGCTTGACTCCCCAAAAAATGAATCCTAAAGGACATTATGATTGAAGTACCAACAATATAAATGTTTCCAACTTGCAAGCTGGTATTTGAATTAAATTATTTGAATGTATTTCTTTATTTATTTTATCATAATTATGAGTATCTAGTTTTTGCTAGCGCTAATTCAATTTGTATTGGTGATGCCTGTTTAAAATGTACTCGCCTTTTCTATTTCTATGATCTTTTTCACAAAGGTATACCCAGTATCTTGCTTTGAGGGTTACCAGAAGTGCAGGTGTACATGGTGCAAAGGATGCTCAAAACACCCTCATCAGATTGGATGGTAAGTCACAATCGCGAATCGCTTAGCAGCCTATTGCATTAATTGTGAGGAAGTAGAAATGTATCTACGTGTACGTACTTGTTTGGGGATGGGGAGGTGGTTATCATTTCTTGTTTACTGTCATAGAAATATAATTATATTCGTCATTGCCGTAATCGACCCAGATGAAAATGGTTGGCCACCCGTGTTCTATAGGCTCACGGATAAAAAGGATGAAATAAATAACGAATAAAATAAAACGGCGCACACGTAACCCAAAGAAGTGGGTGGAGGTGCGAGGGCTCAGTGGTAGAGCAGTTGTCATGTAACCGACGATAACAAAAGTCGTTATGCATTATTCATTTTAGATACTTAATTGGTCCAGTCCTCTTAATGAAATAAAGAATAAATGGAAACACTATAGCATTATACAATTAAAACAAACTCTTTTGGGTAAAAAATTGTTTCATTTTTACAAATAATTCCTACATGTTTAGATAGCCTATATATGTGTTAATACATTTTTAGTGGTCATGCTATGTAAGACATTCATCGATAATCACTCTGAAAAACCTAGAGGTGCGTATTTGTTCTAAGAACGAGTTATCAATCAATACATTAATTGTTATATCTGCAGCTCGATTTGCTTTGGGGTATAAAATGATTTTTTGTTGTTAATATTAAGAAAAAACTTATTGCACTTAAACCATGTTGACACTTTGGGTAACTCTAAATTCAAGGTATGCATTAATGTTTCAATGTTATTGTGTGAGCTAAACTATGTATTTGTCGTCAGCAAAGTGCATAAATAACAAAACAATATGCTGCGTTCATTATATCGTCTTCATACAAAAGAAAAAGAGCCTTGAGGAACACACACATGATGGGTAAAAGACTAGAGGCAGTACCATCAAAGGAAGCATATTGTTGTCTGTTCAACAAGTAGTATTTAAACAAGGAAAGCGTTTTCCCTCGAATTCAATTTGTAGAAAGTTTTCGAATCGATATAGCATGGTTGAGCGTATCAAAAGCTTTACTTAAATCCAAAAATATTCCAATAACGTGTTCCTTATTTGCCATAGCACTTACTGATAATTTTGTCGTATATTTGTACAATAGCTAAATCTGTCGAGTAGTTTTTCCTAAACCCCTATTGGTTTGTATTCAACAATTTGTTTTCATTAAGGAATCATGTAACCTATTGTACACTATTTTTTCCGCAGAATTGTTGATATATAAATTGAATTCCTATACATTTGAAGTTTTAAAAGAAATCCTAGTAATTCACAAATTGTCTTGATTATGTTAGAACTGTTATTTCTAGACATATACGATCATGACGATAGAAACAGTTGATATTGTAATCGATCTGTGCCCTCTTTTTCTTTAAGGTATTTCGAATCAACAGATGGCAATTCAGCACCATTCCATGCCGTATTTTTACAATGTGTGGTCCATGATACATGTGCCCCAGTCGTAAAAAAATAGGAAAAAAATAAGGGAAAAACAGGGAAAAAATAGTCCCAAAAATATATTTTTTTTCTATTTTTTCCCTATTTTTTTAAAAGGAAAAAATAGGGAAAAAATAGTTTTGGTAATAGGAAAAAAATAGGTTTGAAACAATTTTTTCTATTTTTTTCCTATTTTTTTCCTATTTTTCAGACCTGAAAATAGGAAATAAATAGGGAAAAAATAGTGTAGAAAAAAGTGAAGAAAATAGTAAAAAAATAGTGATAACTAGGTGCTTAGTGAACAGTGAAAAGTAGTGAGGAAATAGGAAAATAATAGTGAGAAAATAGGAAAAAAATAGTAAGAAAATAGGAAAAAATAGTAAGAAAATAGGGAAAAATAGTAAGAAAATAGGAAAAAAATAGTAAGGAAATAGGAAAAAAATAGTAAGAAAATAGGAAAAAAATAGTAAGAAAATAAGAAAAAAATAGTAAGAAAATAGGGGAAAATAGTAAGAAAATAGGGGAAAATAGTAAGAAAATAGGAAAAAAATAGTAAGGAAATAGGGGGGGGGGGGAATCACTCATCCTTTACTTTCATGGATTTCTCAAGCACTACCATCTCACACATCCAGTCAACGACATTCAACTAAATCATACAGTGCAAACTTGATATAAAGAGATCAGTTATACCTGAAATGACAAGGTAATTTACCAGCTTTTGGGGGTTAAGATTTCTTGGTTGCACATGACCTCATTGTCAAAAGTTTCCACTGTAGAATAGTCACCCTACTCCTACAGCTCTTTTCTCTGCATCGATGCACCTACTCAGTTTGCCAAATTCACTTCATCCTTTCAGTCCAATCCATTCAGTAGAACATTTAAAATAGTCAATGGGTATATGGAAAATGTTATACAGTCCACTCCTATTATAACAAAGATGGATACACCAAGATTTTATTATCAGGCAATTCTCATCAGTCCCAATTTTAAACAAACCAATGTGTTCAGTAACTTGAGTATAACATGATTTCATTTTAACAAGGAAATTGGCTTGGTCCCGAGCACCTCGTTATAATGGCAGTGGACTGTAACACACAAAAAGAATAAAAGGGAATGTGTCAAATAAAATACATGTACTTTATTTTCGAGAGGTGAACACAATGACATGAGTTTAGTATAGTATGTTTGTTCATATAAGCAAATAAATAAAAGAACTTAACTGATATTTACAATCTTTGGTTAAGTACTGTAGTGTACATGTTGTAGTAATAGAGTTGTTCATGGTTTGCTATGATTATACACTAAAAAAAAAAAAAGACCAATGCGACTGCGTCTCCTATATGCCTCCGCCTTAAAAAAAATATCATCCACCTAGAATGTAGCTTTCTATTTTTGTTCAAATAAAGTATTCAGGTGAGTTTCAGGACTATTACTGAGCCGATGCGGATATATGCTAGGCGATCACAAGCTCTCTCCCTCACTAGTAACCAAATAAAGCAGTATTCTGGACATGAGAGTGTTGTTTTCTGTCTCTTTTATTACAATTTAATATTACAAAGTGCTCTTAATAATGTAATAACATTTTCAAACCTCAAGAAAATCATGACAAATAATATTTTTTTCTCGTTATTTACAAAGATAACAAAATAAAATAAATCTTAAAACAGATTTTTCAACAATGCATGCATGCTTTATAGTACAGTTGACATGTTACATAATTTTCTCAATCTCAATTGAACTGTCAAAATCTTAATACAATCATCATAATCTAGAAACACTTACTACAAAATCAATGACATGTCATGTCATTGAGATATATATAAACAAGAAAATGAAAGACTTACATGCTACTATTTTCAAATAGTTTTACAAAGTATACCATCATTACCATGTATCATAAGTAATGGTCTTATGGTCCTTTATCTTCACAATATGCAGGCACTCATTGTGTACACATACATGTTGTACTTGCCTATGAATCTCAATGATTAGACATAAGAATTACATAATAAAATGGAAACAAATACTAATGTAAAGGATACAGATGTTGGTCTTGCTGTTCACAGGCATCTAATCAAATGGTGGTTGTATGTTACATGTACATTGTAGCTTGATTAGTTTCAATGGATCTGTAAAGATATAAATGAAATGTGAGTTAGGGGTTAGAATAATCATGCATTGGTACATTTATGAACATGCAATTAATACTTAGTACAAGTATTTATGTATTTCATAATGAAAAATTCAAAGGCACAGAACATGTGTGTACAAAAGTATGATAGCAAAAAAGATGCCAGGTTGACGACGAACGGATGGTGAAACAACGGAGTCTTCAAAGAGCTGTCAAGGTGCATGAAATGTAAACCACTCAGGTAGGCAATTAATTAGAGTTATTTTATTCTTAGATATATTGGGTGAACATACATAAAATAAAACATAAAACACAGAAAAGAAAATAGTAAAGGAACAACTTTTTGAAGAAAAAAATAAAAAGGAAAGAGAAAAATAATGTAGATCTAGGTAGAACTTGTGCCACCTGTAAATTATTGTTCTAGCATAATGATGAGGTAAACTACTCTAATATTTTGATGTCAGATCTTAACTAACAAACATGAAATAAATATACCCAAACAAATTATCAACAATAGATTTAGATTTCTACTTAGTAAGGACATACCTCGCAGACACACTCTCGGACTTGGAAGACTTGCTCTTCTTAATCTTGCGTGGACCGTGGTGCTTTAGCAGGTTGTGTTTTCTGATTCCTAGAAAAATAATTTGAGATACAATTTAGCCTAAAACCACATCAAAACATTATATCATGCAAGGCAATATAATTGACAGACGTAGTAATGGTAAAAAATCTGAAATTTCTACGTGGATTTATTGTAATCACGTTTGTTTACATTCACTCATTCACTATACAGACACTACACTGCACTTGGGGATTCACTTCACTCAGCACTACATGGGAATATTGATCCGTAAAATAACATTCTATAAGCCTACTATGTCTATGAAGTAGCATTATATTCAACAACAGACACAATAAAAATATATATATCATAATATAATTAAGTTTCAGAAATAAACGTACCTTTTCAGCTGTTTTCTGGTGCCAGTTCCGCTCGTCGATCGTCCGTCATTCGACAACAAACTTGTTTCTCTACGAGTGGGACTAGTAATATTTTGAAAATTTGTCGGGCTCATTTCCTTGGGAAGAATCACTAAAATGGGATAAGGAGGCATCGGAGTATGAGGAGTCACTATCTCTTGATGACATTTCATCGCTAGAATAATTGCTGGAAGACATTTTGGTGTGATTTGGAGACGTTTGATGAACGGAAATCAGCTAAAGTCCGATGCGCACATCAGTGCGCCAGTGGGGAAAAAAAATTACGGGTAATTTTCAAATTACGTCCGGGTACTTGCGTACTGTCCTCTACGTTGAAACTTTACTCACACATAGAACGGGAATATCTCGATCGAATGCTTTTTTTTCTTTTAATAAAGGAGATTTTTTTTTGGAAATTTCTATGTGTACATTTTCTTTTTACACATGGTTTATGTATGGTTATCTTTGAGTGCACTAGTCACTACTATAATTTTGTAAATAAAATCAAGAATATTAATAAAGGAACAAAATTGAAATTTCGTACATTTTCTTTTTACACATTGTTTATTTATGGTTATCTTTGAGCTCACTATTCAATATGTGACCCCACAGCTAAAAACCACCAATAAGTCGCAAAATGAACAACAGAGATAATGGCAGGAGAAGCGGGCTTTTTTAATAGGATGCCAGTCATAAATAATGAAAATATGCAAGTTTAGAAAATAGACAAAAAATAGTTTACAAATTTGTATCATGTCATAAAAAATGTAAGTGCAAAAAATAGGAAGAAAATAGTACTCGCAAATAGGTAAAAAGAAGTCTGAAAAAGATAAAGGTGAAAAAATAGGAAAAAATAGTCTGAAAAAGATTAAGGTGAAAAAATAGTCTGAAAAAGATTAAGATGAAAAAAATAGGGAAAAAATAGTCCTATTTTTTTCATATTTTTTTGGAGAAAATAGGAAAAAAATAGTCTGAAAAAGATGAAGGTGAAAAAATGGGGAAAAAAAAGTTTGGTACTCGAAAATAGGAAAAAATAGAACTATTTTTTTCCTATTTTCTTTAAAAAAAATAGGAATAAAATAGTCCACAAAAGTTGAAGGTGAAAAAAATGGAGAAAAATTAGTTTGTGCTTGAAAATAGGAAAAAAATAGGACTATTTTTTTCCTGTTTTCTTATAGGAAATAGGAAAAAAATAGTCTGAAAAAAAATATAGGTGAAAAAAATAGGGAAAAAATAGTTTGTACTTGAAAATAGGAAAAAAATAGCCCTATTTTTTTCCTATTTTCTTGAAGGAAATAGGGAAAAAATAGTCTGCATTTCCAGAAAATAGGGAAAAAATAGGGAAAAAATAGGGAAAAAATATATTTTCGCAACACACAAAACTACTAGGGTGAGTATGAAATATTGCTTTTTCATTTATTTAGTTCATAACGAAGAAAGAGTATGTGACTACTAATTGAACCTACAGGAGTTATACTGCAACAGAAATAGCATTGGTCAACGTTTACAGCAAAATAAAAGTTACGTTTTGTAGTATATAAATTAATTTTGAAAGATTAAAGAGAAAAGATTTGTCTAGGTGTATACAATTTCTTCACCAGAAACATTTTTTCTACGCACTTGAATTGCATCAAAAGGGTTGTTGGTTTTGCAATGGGTTTATTAAAGGGTTAACTCAAACTAAGATTTGTGAACCTTTCCACAAAATAAACCAGGTGTAGCAGTATTAAGCAACATAATGGCCAACGATAGCAGTATTAGTCAAATACTCGACTGTCGAAACTGTAAAGGAATACGATCAAAGACGCACTCCGTCTACTCTAATAAGGAGAAATATTGTCAAAATAAAAATCATCTGCTAACGTACGAAACTAAGAAATAAGAGTGCAATTGGGCTCAGATTTGCATCCACCTACGCGTATTTGGCAGAGAGTGCTGATATATTGTACCAGAACTGTACCCTTATTTCTTAACTAATCAGGGTGCACAACCATTTGCACTTGGGTCCAAAAATGAAGTATGCAATAGAGCAGTTTCATCAACCCCAAATTGTTCATCCATACCCTAGGGTCAATACCCTGCAATATCCTGGAGGAAACTATCTTCGTTATCATTTTATGAACAGCAACACAACAGGGGTTGGTAGGTGTTACGGACACTACACAAAGCTACCAAAACGGAATTTTCAAGCATTATTTATCTTAACGCTCAAATATTTTGCACTTCTTTGGGGGAAATTCTTGGCCATTTGTGAAATATAAAACAATTCACACTCACTTCAGTCCATAAATTAGACGCAGTATACGCATCAGATGTAACACAAGGTCAAATCTGATAAATGACATTTTTTTCAAAACCTGAAACTTTTAAAAAGCCAACCAAACATTGATAAATGAGACAAATTACAAACTTTAGTCCCATCTGTATACATATAAAAACAAATTAAATTGCTAGGAAGGCTCGTTTCATATCATAAGTTGTCCAAAATAACTTATGTACAAAATCCTATGGGATGTTACGGACACTACACAAAGCTACCGAAATGGAATTTTCAAGCATTACCTACTTAACACTCAAATATTTTGCACTTCTTTGGGGAATTTCTTGGCCATTTGTGAAAAATAAATTATTACCAAGTCTCTTGGATAGGACTTAGAGGGAAGTCCACCCTTTCAATAGAGCAGAAAAATCTGACAAACAGAAAACACAAGTTGTTCTTTGTAGTTCCAGGGGTGGCCCAATAATGTAGTGTTTTTTCTTCTTCTTCATCTTCTTTGCTCACTTTTAAACATTGAAAGAAGCCTAATTTAGTCATAAGAACATGAAAGAAGCATAACTATTTAGACAATTAAGGAAGGTGAAAGAAGACATTAAAAAAAATTATATAACGAAGGAAAGGTTGACAGAAGGAAGAAGAGAATAAAAGGATAAGTACTTAAGAAATAAGGAAACGGAAGAACAATACAATAAAACAAGGAAGAACAGGAAAAGAGGATAATACAGTACATCATGTAACATAATCAAGGTGAGCCTCTTATTAGACATAAGCATGGAAACCCTTAAAAATGCGAAAATACGATGTACTTCATTATTTTGAGAAGTAACTCTGAAAAGATAAATGTATCTCATAGGACCTTACAAGATTTGTTCAGTGAGACCGAAAAACAATATGTTTGGAAAAGAAAGTTCCCATGGTTTCCTTGTATATTATGTGGTGCAGGATTCTATGTGCGTTTGGAGAAGATTGCACTGCATGCATTGTCCTCGTATCGTATGTGCTGCAGGATATATTCAGTATGTTTAGAACCCATTTTTAGGAACTAGTTAAAATAACGTTGGAAAATTGGGGTCATAAAAAGACCACAGTGTGTACTTTATGAAGAGTATTTCGACCAAATAAGTGGTATACTTGTAAAACCTTAGACAGTGTACGCCGAAAAACAGGAACAGAGCATTTACAAAAAGAAGTGATAATTAATCTATATGCATAATTAAGGTGTAAGCAATAATCATTTCTGATACGTTTATTCGATAATTCTCAGATGTTCGGTGATCGTTGTTGGTGGTGGCATTTAAACCAGTATTCATAAAATCATCAGATATATATAAAAATGTCGGTAAACAAGTCAAAAGTCTATTTTTTTTTTCTCTCTCTCTCTCTCTATCAAAAAGTAAGCTTACTTTATCAAGAGAAATTGTGAGCAAAAACGTAGACAATGATATATTTCATAATTTATATGTAAAACCCCTCAAAGGGGGTGTCCTCAAAAGATGGTATTTTTCCATAGTCCTCAGGAGACACTATTCATACATGTACTGGTGTGTGCCAAATTGTTTATGTGTATGTGGACATTATCTACAATGTAGTGACTTATACATTTTGTAGGTAGGCAATTAAATGATTAAAATATTGTATTTTCTCATGCATCATACATATTTGATGTCATAGACAGCTTTTACATTGTTAATATTTATTTTAGAACACTGTTATCCAGAAAAAGAGGTACAGTTTGGCTTGCAGGCCTTGATATAACTCCTTCTGTAGTATCCGTAACACAGATCTGTAGTGTCCGTAACAATGGCTCCTACTCTTTTCTACCCTCGATATTGAAACTAAAACACAATGATGCATTTAATTTGATACTTTATCACATCAAACTAATATTGTTGAAATAAAATATTGATATTAAATTATTTGTAACTCAATTTTTTTGAAATCTTTTACATTAAATTCATGGAAAATAGCTTATTTGTTTGCGAAATATCATATCCAGGAGAAAACCTTCCAGGGAAAGATAATTTTTTTTATCCATTGAGAAGAGCAACTGTATCAAATCAAATTTGAATTACAAATTAGTAGTATTTAGTTATCGAGCTGTATTTTTACACCAATAACACCATCACACACTTGTGTTACGGCCACTACATACGTTACGGACACTACAAATGCCATTTATTAAATTGCAAAAAATAAACTGTTATGCTTAGCTGAATATTATTATACCACAGCTAGTCCCCGGGGGTAATTACACAAAGCAAAGTATATAAGAACTTTGAAAACATTTTAACATAGCAGGAATTACACCGTTACGGACACTACAGGAAATTCCGGACATAATTTATGATTGGATTGTGGGCATATATTTTTGTAACGTTTGTACCTTGGTTAAATTATTTGTTTCTGATGATAGGACAACATGTTACTCAGAATATATAACCAATTACCAATTGATATAATGCTTACATATATGAATTATAGAGGCAAAATTATACACAAAACTGTTTTTCTAAAAAAGGGTTACGCTTGTCTCTCTTCACATAAATAACCACTGTATCGCAATTCTTGGGTCAATTCTCAAGCCGTAAACAAATACTGAGTGGAGATAAAAATAACTACAAGCTGGCATGAACAGATATGGCATATGTTGTGTATTTCCATGGTAACACCTTATGAAAAAAGACACATTTTCAAAGTGCAAATGCGTAACAGCCAAATTTTTGGCCCTCTATTACCATTCTCACACAGCCAACACAAATGAAAATCAAACAAAAGTTGCTGCCTGATGAAGAACTCATATGGTCCAACATTTCAGGCCACAAGACGTATGTTTAAACGACTTTGTGTTTCCAGGAGAGATGCGTAACACTGTACGTAGAATAGTTGCACCCTGATTGTGGCTATACTTGTGTATGCGTCGTTTTATTTTGTAGTGCGTTGGAATATTAACGCTGTTCATGTTCTATTCACCTTTTGTACGGTATAATTTTAACACAAGATGCACACGAGGTGTCACTTCGATTGCGTTATTATCTGCGCTAATTGATCCCGTGTCGGTACATAATGCAACGCAGGGTTGGCAATTTTCTTTTATTCTCTCTCACTGTTTGCACAATATCAGTCTCATATCACTATGAACATGACGGACAAAGAAAGAGAACAAAATATACAGTTCCTCAGGAAGACAAGGGAACATCCCTTCACTGCTATTATGTAAAAATGTGTAGAACAGGTGAATATGCATGTGACACCTGTTCTACACATGTTTACATAATAGCAGTGAAGGGATGTTCCTTTGTCTACCTGAGGAACTGTATATTTTGTCCTCTTTCTTTGTCCGTCATGTTCATAGTGTATCGCTCGTCAAATAATAGGGACTTTTAGAAATGCACGTCAAGAGCTTTGACTGCAACGTGTGACGTCATTTTAAGGCACTGCGCCTGCGTCACGTGGTCTCAGTCGGCGATCGAGAATGCGTCAACCTTGATTTTCCTAAATCTAGTACATGCAATACATACATACATATTGACATTTATAAAGCGCCTTTACATGCTGAAATGTGTAGAACAGGTGTCACATGCACCTGTTCTACACATATTTACATATTAGCAGTGAAGGGATGTTCTTTTGTTGAGGGTAGAATGAGGAATGTCCTCTTTCTTTGTCCGTGATGTTTATTGTGTTACTTCCTGCATGCATATCGTCGAGTGCAATCTAAAAGATTTCTAATTGTAGCCAACATGGGCAGTTAAGTACGTTGACACGCATGATCAGTCGGCGTTCGTCGTGTTCTCGTTCACTCATTCTAAAAGTCCCTATTACGCCAGTCACTAACACAGTCTTACATCAGCATGAGGAAGCTTCAGTTGTATGTAGATGATGGATTATTTGGAGAATTCCCAAGGGCCAACTAACATGACTAAGGCTTCATTGTCTGACTAGGAATTGAGAAAGAAAATTTTCGAATAGACTGATGGGTGTTAACATAACCAGGACCAATAAAATATGAATCCTACAATTTTGTTGGGGTATTTAAGAAATTCGTCTTTATAACTGGTATACAAGGAGCATGACGAGGTAGTTATTATCCTTCAGTGCTAAATGAAAAATGATATTGGTCCTGGTCCTTTTATTTTTAATGTAAAAAAATTACAGAATGTGTTATCAAACTACTTCATTGCTGGGTCATCCTAAAAAGGTTCCTATAAATTTGAAGTAATATTTGTTTTTTTATATCAAAATTGTTTTATCCTTTTGCAGATGACTCAGATAACACCGTGAATGCATTCCTTGTTGAGAATCGAAACGAAGAATAACAAAGTTGGTAAGCAGTTGGGACCATATCGACTTTCAGTCGACTTGACGTTTCACGAACCTAGAAAAGTTTTTTTCAGTTGATTGTTTTTTTAATTTGTCATCGTATGTGGTTAAGGAACAATTTAAGCGTACCTTGAGCAATTTTTATCCTTTGCACAAATGGCCGTTGGTATATAGTCACAGTACTTTGTGAACCAAATGTCCATATGGATGCATGATACCTGGAAGGGTTCTGAGGTGGATTCACAATCTATACAGCGCCATCCAAGGATACCCACGGTTTAGCCGATTTCATGTGATGCATTATGGGAAAAAGTCTACAAAAATATCAGCTGTAGCATTAGTTATATACCCTAGGATAGAAGGGGATTGAGTTGGGATTTTTGGTGGGGATGGTTTAACATTGCTTATTATTGGTAAAGCTATTGACCCTTTTCACGATGTTTGGGTCATTTCGGGCACCTTTTATCCAATACTGACCACTGTGGTCACTCTTGGTCATGGGTAATATTTCCAAGCGTCATTACCAGGAAGGGAGATTTAATGGGCCAATTTTATGTTAAAATGTGCCCTGATGCTAGAAAAGTGGTCAAAATGACCCAATCAATTTTCAGTCAGAATCAATTGATGGATGGGATTCGATATCCAAATCCAATACGAAAATGTATGCTGATGTCAAAACAATCAATCCCATTTATTGAACTTATACAGTTTGGACCACTTTGGTCATTCCGATTCCCCCCCCCCCCCCACTCCGGCTCGTAACAAAAGAAAAAGGTTTATGCGTACCCTAAATATCACTGAGTGGGGGGGGGGGCGGGTTTTGATTGGTGGCTAGCATTTCGTTGCGCTGCACTGGTTGAAAGATATCGACCCGTGAGCTGAAAAATGGGTCTATCGCGGATTGCCTGTGAGGGCGCTGTTAACTATGAATCCACCCTATTCAAGGTCAAGTTCAGGTTCTAAAATGTCAAATAAAAGATTTCATATTCGTAAACTGGACCAATTTACATTGGAAAATGTTAGATCTAGACTTATATTTTGCCTTATATAGATAATGGTGTAAAATGATTGTGTGGTATTTGGGTGTGCAGAATCCATTTATCATACCATTCATTGAAATTACCAGTCACAAGCTCAGTCACAAGATCACAAGAGGTCAATTAAGGATCAAACATCAATTCAATGGTGAATTTAGCGTATGATATACCATATTCGGCTAAAATTTATTTGCCTATGAGATGTATGAAGGCTTCGGTTGTCGACCCCTTTTAAAAATGTTTTTAGACTCAAGTTCAGGAAATAATGGCCCAAAAGTTAATGTATTATTGGTCTAAATATGACCGCATCATAATAAAGTTTTGGATCCGTTACTATTCAATTTCTTACGACGTCCTCTGAAATAATTGTTCATTCTGTGCATCTAATTACAGATGACTGATGCATGCCACTGAGTGCCTTCTACCAAGAACAACGAAATATACTGTCATAGACTAGAGAATCATGGGAGGACATGACCATTGAATGCAGACAAGAATGATGCAGTCGGCACTGCCAACATTCGCGGTTCTAGAATATTTGGGGGGTTCGGGTTGGGGTCTTGCGGATGTGGGATGAATGTTTGAGATTCGAATCAACAAGGGCGTAGAACGATTAATACAATTGTTTTGTTTGTTGTATTAAACCAAAGATAAAGACTATCATTTTGCAAATTAGAAAGTTGCATAGTTATTCATACAAACAAATCCATAGAATTCGAATTTCCTGACCAGATAAGAAAATATTTAGTATTAAGAGAAAGGGAAAAGAAATCGGTCATTTCATTTTTGAAGATTTTGTTTATAGTTGATATGGTGTCAACCCCTCATCCCTGGCCCCGCTCTCTCTTTATCTCTCTCTCTCTCTCTCTCTCTCTCTCTCTCTCAATCGACGCGTGTGCAATTACTTTCTAAAAGGGGCTTCCACAGTTCCATTGACAACACCTTTCAACTAGTGGTAGAAAAAGAAAGTTACACGTATCCTAAAGAACCATCCAGTGCATTTTGGCGTGGGGAGTTAGGGGAATTTTCCCCACGAGTTTTTGGCCGGATCAAGGTCTAGTCGATTTGGGGTCTGGGGTACGATTGATATATGCATCTGGTTGGTTATTTGAACTTTTTACAGAGCTGTAAAAGTTTTAGTTTCTTTAGGACCTAGTGGATAGCCCTACTTCATTTTTGTCCTCATTGGAATGGCATCCAAAGACATTTTAGATTAATTTTGATAGTCAACTTGTGCTAGTGTAATCAGAAGTCATCAAAATTTAGCAAGAAAAGCGAGTTACGGTATTTTCATAATGTCACCACTTTCTGCATAGCCGAATTCCAAGGACTGGTGAAAAAATTGGTCACGGTCTCCCACTGGAATGACGTTTAATAAATACAATACAAACTACACTAAGAATTTCGCCGCGTTGTGAATATTCTTTCATTTTAAGAGTAATGAACGCAATGGTGTAAGAAGTTTGAAGGTTCATAATTATTTTCCCTCAAAAAAATGATCCTATTAAATATTTAATAGGATCATTATTTGGGTTGACAAATAACCAGTATGACATTTGTTGTCTTTGAGATGACATGCTGAGTTTGCTAGACAAAATGCAAATCCAACCACTGTAGGTGCAAACAAATTGTTAATTAAACTCTATACAAGGCAATAGAAGTACTGGAATTCGGAGTGGAACATTAATTTTTGCAATATTGGCACACCTGTTGTACCCATTTAATCGATGTCCCTTGCAACCAGACAGATTCACAACTCATGGAATGAATAGTAGACTTTTATGACACCCAGACACCCAGCCGCCCCTGGGAGATACCCCCATCCGCCAGCCCCCCCCCCCCCCCCTCCCCCACACTAAAATCCTAGTTACGGGTGTAATTCATCCACTCATTTTGGCATAAATCAAGCATGATTTAATTTCACTCGTCCTCTGGCATACACCATTCATTTCCCACGCATGAGGTGTAATGTGAAAGAGAAAATTATAAATTTGTTGCGATGTTTTTCTGTTTTTTTTTCTTCAAAATGATTATGTATACTACTTTAGAAACTCACCCAAAGTTGCAATTTGTGCATGCAAATGAAATGTTAGTAGCACCACTGTCAATGGTTTTAAATCACTCAGGCGTCGAACTATTAATAATAAGTTGTACATCGAATCAAAGAAAAGCAGCAGAGCGTTTCATAACTGCTTATTCATTATATATAATAGAAACCCTTTGCTATTATTCCGGTTTCGATTTTTCCGGGACCCACTGTTTATTGTTATTTCATAAAATATGAATGGTCGATCACGAACGTCTACTATTTCTTTTCTTTTCGTATGACCAAGAAAATAATGATGAAGATCTTATTTAGATTATACCCTTGCATTCATTCTTGAATCGGTCGTTATTTATATTGCATGAACAAATTTAAATGTATAAGTTGATTGTCTTTTTATACTCCCTTATACTCATATTTCTATCATATAATGACTAGACACCTCCTCCACTTTGTTCTATGGCATAACCAGAGTTTGGACTTCCAACCCCACACCAAATTTACATATTAATTGTTTTCTTCTTTTTTATTTTTTTTTATTTATGTTTTTATTAAGAAATCAAATCATAACATATACAAACTTTCCAAAAAATACAAATGCTGTGTTACAAAAGAAATTAATGACAAATTAAGATATTTACAAACGATATTAATTGTTTTCTTTGTATAAACATGTACCTTTCGTTCTAAATACTAAAAAAAGGCTTATACATTGTGCTTGCTGATATTTGTATTCACATTTTAAATTGGTTTTTGTAATGACCGTATTATGAAGAATTTTCTATAGTGTACCTGTCCTTAACTTGTATAATCGATACCTTGCTTGGTACCACACCACACTTGGAGTAAAGTTGGCACTCTTGGTCATTGACACTAGCCTGCTCAGAATCTGAATAAAAAGAATGTGTTTGATTTTTCATCACGATCGTACTTCCTCCTCATACCTTACTTAGATAGACTATGAATAGACCCATTTAGTATTTCCTGATTAATTGTTTCTCTATATGTACTTTATTGTGATATCATAAGGCTCAATGCCATGGTAGGTACATGTATTGAGCAGTACAATGACTATTCACTTTCTGTGAAATAAGATATGCATGTATATAGCAAAGAATAATTTCAAGCATACTTGATTGTTATCTTCTTGTTCATTATTGTATTTCATCTTGTTTATATTTTTCCTTTCTTTGAGATTGACGTAACAATATGAGAAATCAGATATGTGTATATGAAGGATCAAAAGTAAAAGTGTTTAGTTTTGTCAGATTTATGTTAGATCTACCGTAGCATGCGTCAAAAAAAGCGCTAAGTTCAAAGATTTGTTGGTTCTTAAGGGAAGTTGCTTTATTTACTCTATAACTTTCAGTAGCATTTTACATATCTTCCATTGCTCCATTATCGTTGCTCCATTATCACTGCTCCGTAAAATCTATAGTATCAACAAAGAAGCAAATTGAAAGGATCCTAAAAATATTGTTCAAATACAGTACTACATGCACTGAAACCTGCTGCCTTATACATGATGTATCAAATGCTATGTATACCAATAAATGAGATTATCTTGTAAATCAAATGAACCATTTGTCTTTGTTTCTCTTTATGATTAACCAATTGAGCAACACTATGCAGGGACGGATCCAGGGGGCACAGGGGGCACGTGCCCCCCTCCCCGGCCCCCAAAAATGTACTGGCAAACAGGGACGTACACCCCCGGCCAAAAAACAAAATGAATGTGCACTCCCCCCCCCCCCCCCCCCTCAAACTGTGCTAATTTGCGACCGGAGCGATTTTCAAATATTCGGGACCAAAACAAAAAGAAAATGTGTTCCTTCCCCAAAATCAGGCCCAAATTCGCCAAAATGTACTGGCAAACAGGGACGTTTGACGTGTATATCCACATTGTATGAAATAAAACCTTTCAATTTCATCGCTTCTAAGATATCAAAAACATAATGACGGGTACATACCTCGTTGCTGCCTTCTTACATGAGAGAAAAAACTACATAATTTTGCCAGGATGCGACAAGAAATCAAAGATTGGCTTTCTGGCGGATTAAATTTGATTCCATCTGTCATCATCTAATTCAGTGACCACATGGCACTTGACGAGTTTCAGAATGATGCACAAGTAATATTCTGTGATTAATTTGTGATTGGGGTGACGCGAAACTTTTTTTTTCTGAAAAGAGAGCCGTGACTGTGAAAAGCTTAAAAAACAATGCATTATACTATCCAGCCGGGAGCGTCGGCGGGATCCGTTATTCATGTACTTGATATTTGATTATATTTAGATCATAAGAAAATAATATGCAACCAATTTCAAAAAGACTATTGATCTTGGACACCTAAGCAAAATAAACAATCCGCTTTAACAGTTGTAGTGCATTTTATGAATACAGTCATAGCTTGATCGACATCATCATGTACCTTCAGTTAAGTTTGATCTTCATGATCGTGTTAATAAAATTCTTTCATTCTACATGATAATATACATGGAAATAGGCAGTTGGCATATTGCAATGCATGTATCTGAATGTTTTCAAGAAGTTAAAACTTCAAAAATAAAGAAAAGAGGAGAATGTTAGACCGACAGAGAGAGTGAGAGGGGAATAGAGAGAAAGAGACAGAGACAGAGAGCGAGGGAGAGATAGAGGTGGATAGAAAGATAAAGAGAGACAGAGAGAGAGGGAGACAGAGAGGGGGAAAGAGAGATAAAAAGAGACAGAGAGGGGGATAGAGAAAGAGTGAGAGAGACAGAGAGGGGATAGAGAGAAAGAGAGACAGAGATGGGGATAGAGAGAGAGAGACAGGGACAGAGAATGTGATAGAGAAAGGGGAAAGGAGAGAGAGAGAGAGAGAGAGTGAGAAAGGAAGTTTGACTCTAAAAGAAATAGAGAATAATGTGAAAAATCAGAAGATTAAAGTTATCAAGTCCAAAAAAAAAGTAAGAAAATAATTATCAAACATGTCTATATATTGACAAAATATACTCTGAAAGATATATAATTTTGCAGCAATTCAGTATCCTTACACTATTTCTTTAAAAGAAAATTGCATGAACTTTCTATGAAAGCAATAATCATCTCCACAAAATTATGGTATCATTTGCTCTACTTCTACATGTATGTCCAAATCCCTGGCTGCCAACAAAAGAAGCATACATATTGAGTTCACAATAATGCAATGACTTTAGCTGTTCCTTGGAAACAGAGACTTGGCTTCTTTGGACACATTGTAAGATCAAACGGTATGAAGCAGGATATCATGCTCGGCAAAGTGCAGGGTAAAAGGAGAAGAGGAAGGCAAAAATCAAGGCAAATAAAAAGTAAAAAACTATATATAATGCAGTTAACTGCTCGATTTATATTGATAAATTAGATTAATGACTTAATATAAGGAAACCTTCCAATATGTTGTGTATCTTTCATCTCAGTTTCATTCAAGTGTTTATTACAACTTCTGAACTACATGTATAATTGCCCAGATATCTTGAAAAACAAATGTAATATGTTGGATTGTTCACCTACATGTGCTTTACATTTTTATGTATATCATTGTATCATACTAGATGTTTAAGGTTGATTTAATGAGTAAATTTAGTTCTATAAAGTTTGAATCCTTTGGTTTTATAATAGATTGGACACAAACAAAATGATACTGAAAACCGTACATGTTCTGTTCATTTCATGACACATAGGAGATACAGGAGAGTTTATATTCCTTTTTTTTTAAATCTGGATTTGAAGTTATAAGAGTGCAGCTAATACCGTGTTGTAATATAGGCCACTTCAATTTCGAGATCATTGTGTATGGATGTATTACAAAAACATTACATATGAAGCTTGTAAACATCAACCTACTCATGTGGATAAAATAAATAACTGAAGCTATATAGACACTACAAAAAGAGAGTGGCTTCAAGTGTACCTAACCATATGCACCCGTCCTCAATAGTTTCAGGTGGTGGTTCAACTCTCCTGAATTTCAGGTGTTAAGTGTTTGTTTTTAAAATCGCCTGTACTATTTATACATGTTTGGAGAAATCATTTTACCAGGTGATGGAATTTGTATTCATATTTATCATGAGCAGGTGTCCATGTGTACTTATTTTGCCACACACACACACACACACAAAACTTAGTGAATAAAATTTCAAAATCCAAATTTCAATGGGCAAATTGTAATGCTTGATAATTAATGCTTGCTCTGGGATCACATATGTTCAAATGATAATGATGATAAGTTAGAATGAACTACAATATATGTACACTTATCGTTTGAATGAATTATGAAGAGAAATGCAATATATTTGGTATATCTCCAATCTCGGCTGTATACAAATGTGTGTACCATTGTAAGGTGATTACAGAATTAGCATTAAATGCATTATTCCCATGTCGAATTGGATCTAATTTAGTATAATTTTTAGTTTATTTTACAGAAACACATATGTTGAATGAGGAAAAGTAGTGTCTGATTGCAGTGATGTTTAGAAGGTAAAATAGTACTGTACCATGCGGCAGAGTGTGCTCTGTTGTATAGTTCCCTTCCACAATGTTGGCTGTATCTATCTTTATGTCGTTATTATTTGTTGCAAAAACGTGTAATACGCATAGTTGCTAAGTCTCATTATTGGACCCATACCAAAAATATCTTTAAACAATTAAAGGTTTTGATCTATATATGAATCGAGTAGGTGACAACTGGGAGAATTTGTGTACAGGTCTAAAAAGGGACTATTACCAAACTCACTTCAAAACTAATGTAGATACAACAGTGATCGATGTACATTGTTATAACACCCGAAACTCCAAGAAGTTGCAGCATAGCATTTATTACAGCCAGCCTGTAATCATTATTTAATATATATACATATATTTAGAGAGAGGGAGAGAGAGAGAGAGAGTTCTTTATCTTTGCGAAACGCTTAAGATATGTCTATTTTACGTCATTAACAGGTTAAATGTTAACTAATTTTGTAATGTAATCAGTTTTACAATATCTTTCTCAGAATTCACAAGGGGCGACAATTAAGTTTGATATCGTCTGATTTCAGTCCATTTTTTATACTTGAGGCAATACATAATATACATAGTACAAAACATGACAGATTGTAATTGTTGTGATTCCTTTTACGTGGTGAATACAAACTTGTAGATTTATCAACCATAGATTTAGACTGCCCGGGTCGTTTAGAAAATGTTAGATTTATATCTTTCGAATTATCTCGCTTATATGTGGCAAGAAAAGCATTTATATAAAACTGACATTTCACGATCATCTATCTCAAATTTACGTAATTTATCCTCTCCTAATGTATATACATGTATATAAATGTACTCTGAAAAAAGTGGGCACTCTTTATTGCTCAAAATGTTCATATTATCAGTCAATAAAATATTACAATAGAATATATATAAAATTAGAGGAAAATTAATTCTCTACCCAACATTAATTAACATGATTAAGATCAATTTTCTCAAAACCTTTTACGCTCGGATTGGCACATTCATTGAACCGCTGGAATGTCTCATTTTGAAAGTTGCAACAAATAGAGCAAGTAGCCATTCAAATATTAACGAATTTGTGCATCTGTAAGATGTTCTCTTTCAACAATGAAAACAAAGAATGAAATATAATGAGCTCTAAATGTAGACTGTAGCCTCGGGACGACTGCATGGATAATGACAAGCATGGTCAAGATGCCCCTCCTTTCATGTTTCTCGTGATTTTTTCCCCTCCTTTTTTCATTGTTTTAATTTGACTCTACAAGATGGAAAAGCTCAACAACATTTGAATGGCCAGATGCCCCCCTCTTAAAATTTTCTTTCAGATAGTCATTAATTATTAAATGGCTATGCCCACTCATGCAGGAATGGCATGATTCCAATTGCATATCATCATAAAGACAATTAATGTATGCTAAGCTTGATACATGAAAGATAAGTTTATGTTAAATAGTATTTGAACATCTTTATCATAAATAGTGTCCACTTTACCTTTGTTTTCCTTCTTCCGAGGGTATATACATAAATAAATATATATATTTGGTCTACATAAGAATGTTTTTTAAAAATAGTCCGTTATGGATTTGGGCAAGGAACAGAAATGATCAGTAATCTGTTTGGAACTGGATGGCCATATCATTGCGCAGGTTAAAAATCAAATCTACCGTGGACAAAATATCACTGATCGAGGCAGACATCAAAAGAAGAATTGGAATCGTAAATATGTTTTGTGTTTAATTCATTTTTTGATTATATATTGTCTTCTTAATTATGCTACTATTATTTGTAAAGCTGAGAATCAGCTCCGCATTGAACTACACTGAATAGGCTATATCATATTATTATTATTTATTATTATTATTGTGGCTATTGTTGTTATTGTTGTTGTTTTTGTTCCTGCTATTATTATTATAATTATAGTTATTATCATGATAACTATCATCATTATTATCGTTATTATTGCTATTATCCTTTATCATTACCCACCTGTTTGACAGAAGATAGTAGAGATGACAGGGGAGCATGATTTGCTTCTGTTGAGTGACACAAGGTTCAGCCAAGGTAATCTGCCCCCTCCCAGTAGTCTAGTTCTGGACCCTTTTGTATTGATTGTTTTATTCGCCGACTATACGCGTTAAGCCGAGTGATGGCGCGATCCCGAGAACCAGAACTAGACTAGCCCCCACGGGACCCGAGCCCCTGTTATCACCCCCTAGCCATAAGGACAACTCTCCCGAGCAAATACCCCCTGTCATATCGAAACTAAAAACAAAATAATCAAAAAAACAGCTCAAGAAGATATTGGTGAAAGAACGTCAGTTATATTATTGTCTACGATTACAAGCCGAGTCGGCTTTAATCTATGACTAGAAAAGTTAAATACACTAAAATTCAGGTTGTTAGAAATTTTATCATAATTTACAAGCTAAATCAGAAAGATGATGCTTGTTTAGATTTCCTATTTAATAAAATTGAATTTTGTTCTATCATGTAGTGTGCGTTGGGCTTTTTAATCACAATTGGCATATTAATGCTTATTATCTATTTTTAAAATAGTAGAACTTTGCCTTCGTCGGTTCAATTACTTCAACGTTCAAAGTCAATTATTAACTATTAACAATCTTGTCATCAAATTAATTGTACATGTATATCACGAGTACCTTGCTCTTTATACCTGTAGTAGTACGCTCATTTGGGCTAAAGGGGGCGCTAGAGCCATATAAGAGTCGGGCTGGGTTGATTAATTGTATTCACCTAAAAGTTAAATAGCATTAATTATCGAAAATAATATCGCTAGTGATATTCGTTTGTCTCGCAATGTGGTCAATAAGGAATCTAAAAGATCACGACGTTTCGTATGCTACTGCGATACTTCGTCAGGTGATAAAAACTATTGTAAGCAAGGGTCTTTTATACTTTACGGGAGGACCGGCGGAGCGGTCTATAATGCGGACGATACGCCGCCATGACACTCGCCGTCCTGCCAGCCAACAACGGTCGATTCCATTCAGCAGACGGCCCGAGCCAGCGGCCCGTTGATTGGTTGAGTACCGTATGCGTCGGCCAATAGGCCTGGTGCATCAGCCGAACCAGCGGCCGAACCAGCGGCCGAACCAGCGGCCTTGGTGATAGGTCGATCACCGTGTGCGTCGACCAATAGGCATTGGGCGTTATTGTTCCAATTATCGATCGAATTATAGACCGCTCCGCCGCACAGTGGGCCAGAATCGCCTCAAAGTGTGCCAAAACTCATTTTTGGGGATATATCTTTTATAAATCCAGAGGAAATGTTTGGATTTCCAGGGATTTCCGCTTAAATTTGATTACCAACATTTTCTCTAATATCTAAGCTTTAAGTTGATACCAGATTTGGCTGCCCGATTCTACCCGTTATTATGTTAGAGCCGTTTTCCTTGCAACATTGCACCGAAAAATGTGTTTATTTTGGTCCGCGGTGGCAGAACAAGTGTCACGCGCCCCCACGCGCCGTGATTTATGACTGCGAATCCTTTATGATTCAGCCGCGGACCCCGAAAACAACATTTTTCGGGGCAATGTGGCAAGGGAAATCGGCACTAACATAACAACGGGAAAGATCGGGCAGCCAAATTTGGTATCAACTTCAAGCTTAGACATCAGAGAAAATGGTGGTATTAAATTTTAAGCGGAACTCAGCGGAACTCTAAACATTTCCTATGGATTTATAAAAAACATGGATGATTAGTCCATTTTTCAGTGAATTACCCTGTAGTTTATCATGAAGATTGTGTTTCTATTAATTTTAACCCATTCATGCAACGAAATGAACTATCAGGAATATGTGAGAGCAATTTCATATCAATAACTTAAAAACTTCATGTTAAATTAAAAGATTTATAAAATAAGTCACTTTTGCACTAAAACTGTGAATATGTAGGATTTTGCTGTTTGAAGGAGTAAATTTATACCCTTATTGAGCATACCGGAATTAAACATTTTACTGAGGTATTCCTCAAAGTGTTACCTAGAATGATACCATATATGATTGCGAATTGCATCAACGTGTGAAAGCAATATACACTACGCTATACGCTCTACACTCACGTAACCGTTGCCATGGTTACGCGGACGAGCGTTGAATCGTCTGTGCGTAAACGTAAACAGTACAAATGTGTACCGATTATGCCTAATAATAATCGATGGACGTGGGGAGGAAAAGCGCCTGCACATGCAGTGTTGCAAATTCTGGCAAAAAGAAATACCATACATGGAAAGCTTAGGTTTGGGCGGACATTTTGAGATTAACATCACTGCGGGAATCGGCCGGAATCCTAATAAACATGCTACTTTTATATAAAAATTGCAATTTTTCCCTTTTTTGTGAAATTTAATGCTCATTTTTCCCAAAATGAAGCTTCCATAAATTTGGTCATTGTATTTTCTAATTGGGTTACCAATAGTCAAGAAGTGCACGCAGTATCAAGTTGATTGCTTTTCCCTTCATAAATTCTCAACACCTATTCTAAAGTTGCCTCTTTTATCATTTTTGGAGCAACATATAGATTTTCTCATGTTCGCAGGGGTATATGACACTTTTAAAACTCGCTAAATATTAAAATATGGGTGGAAAAATATTCTTTAGAATGTTTTCTTCCCCAAGCGAATGAAAAAAATATAAAAATTCACATTCGCCAATTTTGAATTTTGGCACACTTTGAGGCGATTCTGGCCCACTGTGCGCCGGTCCTCCCGTAAAGTATAAAAGACCCTTGCTTACAATAGTTTTTATCACCTGACGAAGTATCGCAGTAGCATACGAAACGTCGTGATCTTTTAGATTCCTTATTGACCACATTGCGAGACAAACGAATATCACTAGCGATATTATTTTCGATACTATATCCGCAATGAGTAATATATTTAGCATTAGCATTAATTATGTTTCCAATAGTATGCCGGGAACGGGTAAACAACCTTTGGTTTTGAATTCTTGCATTATATTAAAGTGTTCATTACGATAAACACGTTGGAAATGAATTCCTGCATTAATATGTACAGGTGTTCATTTCCAATAACACGTTAGACAATAGACTGTTTTGCCGGGGACGCGACATTCTCGCGAAGAGATAGACTCCTCCCATTTTTGTCGGTGACTTGTTAAAATCACTCGTATCTATGATGCTTTGTCATTGGTTATAATTAATTAAAGGTATAACTTCTCTCTTAATTGGTCGGATGACTTAAGGGTAATTGTATGTATCCCATCTTGTAATTGGTTGGCTGCGTAAGGGTCCTCCTGGTTGGCTGGGTATATCGTGGGATATCTAAACCTCTTCGGGTGCCGTAGTATTTAAATGCGAGGTGCGGGATTTTGAAGTCAGTTTTTAGTTGATATTATTTGAAAGTAGATATTATTTGAGAGTTTATTTCATTCCGTTATCATGTTTAGGATGTGCTGCTAGTTTACTGTCAATCTGGCCGCCCAGCCTCTGAGAGAAGCAGCTTATTCAAAATGTTTATATAATAATTACTCTTCGTTTGCAACGATTGGAGCTTCGGCTGACTTATTATAATTAATAAAGTGGACTTCAACTGTAATTCCGAGCTTCTTGTGTTTTCATTTATATTTGAACTTGTCATCTTCAACTCATTTACTGGCCCACCACATACCAATAGCCGTTTAACACGCAGATAGGCTATTTCTGCCCTCCCCCATATTTCACCCCATGCAGAACCAACAACCGACCTGTCTAGGAAAATTAATGTTCTGCAGAAACTAGATAAGGCAAGTAAACAGAAGAAACAGAAATTATCATATCCTTATCAAATTTCAAACATATATTTTGATCAATGTCTAAATGACATCTTTCAAAAACAAAATTGAGTACCCATAACTATTATATTAATGAAATCGCGTGCGGTGTCTATGTTTCATGTTATACCTGTGGGGTTTTTAAAAATGTATTTTTATATTTATTTCTAGTCCTTGTAAATTCAGTCTTAAGACTGCAACAATGAAACGTATGAAATAAACCTGTATTTTATTTCCATTTATGTCACATGCTTGGGATAGAATAATTCCCCTATCGAACATTGCCTTCCGTCTACCTAAAATAAACGACCGGGGATGGAGAAGGGGTGGACCCTGTGTCAGTTCATTCCTACAACTACCACCTCCCCCCCCCCCCCCAAATACACACACGCGTCCAATACTAAATATTTCACATTTTGCAGTATAACAATATCATTATATATATCTTGTTTGCGAGGTCGCATCGCGAACGAGAGGGAGAGAGACATTTTTGTGATTTAGAAATTTGCTTTTCAATTAGAACCCATTCAAGCACACAGGCCCATCATATTCCAATCTGAACTTACACAATCGTTCTTACAGCTACTTTAAGTTGCCAGATTTAGAGAGAAAAAAGATTGGCGGAGCGACAAAGCAAAACAAAATTCCATTTCGATATGGTGAAACTTTGCACTTTAGAGCACTTCAGAATGTAAATATAATATGTTGCAGCCTGCAGGCGCGGATCCACGTAGCGATTTCTCCGGCCCGGGCCCCCCCCCCCCCCCCCCAAGCCCCCGAAACTGTTTTAAAAAAATAGGATAATAACGTAAATTTAACCTTTTTTAAAACAAAGAACAATAGCGGCCGGAGAAATTTTTGACCCCTCCCCCCCCCCCCCAAAAAAAAAATATATATATATATATATATATATATATATATATATTCACCCCCTCAAATTTTGTTTGGTTCTCTCGTTCTCCTCTCCATCACCTTCATCCTAACCCAACCCCCCTTATTCACCGGCTTGATGAATCGCTGCTAAATATTTTCTCACGAATTAGGCCCCCCCCCCCCCCCCCACCTCTTGTCGCCGGCTGGATCCGCCCCTGGCAGCCTGTAATCATTATTTAATATACACATATATATATATATATATATATATATATATATATATATATATATAAACATATATTTAGAGAGAGAGAGAGAGAGTTCTTTATCTTTGCGAAACGCTAAAGATATGACGTCAGATATTTGACGTCATTAACAGGTTAGATGTTAACTAATTTTGTAATGTAATCAGTTTTACAATTTCAGATTTTCAGATTTCAAGAGGGGCGACAAAGTTTGATATCGTCTAATTTCAGTCCATTTTTTATACTTGAGGCAATACATAATATACATAGTACAAAAAATGACAGATTGTAATTGTTGTGATTCCTTTCACGTGGTGAATACAAACTTGTAGTTTATCAACCATAGATTTAGACTGCCCAGGTTGTGTAGAAAATGTTAAATTTATATCTTTCGATTATATCGCTTATATGTGGAAAGAAAAGCGTTTATATACAACTGACATTTTACGATCATCTATCTCAAATGTACGTAATGTATCCTCTCGTAATGTATATACATGTATATAAATGTACTCTGAAAAAGTGGGCACTCTTTATTGCTCAAAAATTTCATATTATCAGTCAATAAAGTATTACTATAGAATATATTTTAAATTAGAGGAAAGATAATTGTCTACCGAACATTAATTCAAATGATTATAGATCAATTTTCTCAAAAACCTTTTACGCTCGGATTGACACATTCATTGAACCGCTGGAATGTCTAATTTTGAAAGTTGCAAAAAAAAAGAGCAAGTAGCCGTTCAAATATTCACGAATTTGTGCATCTGTAAGATGTTCTTGTTCAACAATGAAAACACAGATTGAAATATAATGAGCTCTGAATGTCAACTGTAGTTTCAGGACTGCATGGATTCTGACAAGCATGGCCAAAATGCCTCTCCGTTCATGTTTCTCGTGATTTTTGTTTTTTTCTTCTCTTCTTTTCAACGTTTCAATTTGACTCTACAAGATGTAAACGCTCATCAACATTTGAATGGCCAGATGGCCCCCTCCTAACATTTTCTTTTAGATAGTCATTAATTATTAAATGGCTATGCTATGCCCACTCATGCAGGAACGGTATGATTCTAATTGCATATCATCAACAATACAATTACTGATGTTAAGTTTGATACATGAAAGATAAGTTCATGTTGAATAGTATTTGGACATCATAATCCTAAATAGTGTCCACTTTACCTTTGTTTTCCTTCTTCTGAGGGTATATACATAAATTAATATATATATTTGGTCTACATAAATAATTTGGTCTCTCAGTGCATGGTATATTTGTTTATTATATATTACCATTATCCTTTATCTTCCCCACCTGTTTGAAAGGAGAAACTAGACATGGCAGAGGATCATGCTTTGCTTCTGTAAAGTGTCACAAGGTTTAGACCAAGGTAATCTGCCCCCTCGGTTGTTAGTACCCCCTAGCCATTAGGACAACTCTCCCGAACGATTACCTCCTGTCATATCGAAACATAAATCACGTTAATCTGTATTCAACTCAAGAAAATATTAGGGAAAGAACGTCAGTAATTTGATTGTAAACGATTACAAGCCGATTCGTCTTTAATTTATGACTAGAAAAGTTCAATACACCAAAATTCGGGTTGTTGGTATTTTTATCATATTATTTACAAGCTAAACAAAGAAGATGATGTTTGTTTAAATTTTGTAATCACAATGGGCATATTAATGCTTGTTATGTATTTTTAAATAGTAAGACTTTGCCTTCGTCGCTGCAATTACTCCAAAGTTCAAAGTCAATTATTAACTATTAACAATCAGTAATCAAATGAATTATACATTGCTCTGCATACCAATAGCCGTTTAACACACAAATAGGCTATTTCTGTCCTCCCCCATATTTCACCCCATGCAGAACCAACAACCCACCCGTCTAGGAAAATTAACGATCTGCAGAAACTAGATAATGCAAGTAAACAGAATCAACAGAAATTATCAAATTATAATCAAATCTCAAACATATTTTGATCAATGTCTAAGTGTCATCTTTCAACAAAATTAAGTACCCATAACTATATTTTAATGAAATCGCGTGCGGTGTTTATGTTTTACGGATACCTGTGGTTTTTATTTCAACAAGCCTGAATTATCCCAGTTCAGTTCTGATTGGTTAATTATGGCTAATTATAACACCCCTGCTACCCCCCCCCCCCCCCTCTACTGTACTTTACCATTCAAGATAGGCAAACATATTGCCGAAGGAAGCAAAATATATAAATATTCATGAAACGTATTGGACTATTTGTATTATTTACAGAGGGTAGCAATTGTGCATCACATTCAAACTCTCCAAAATTCAACAAAGTATTTCATTGTATAACATAATTAGGTAGGTTTATTTTACTAATTGTTTAATTATCAAATGTCAATGATATTGTTGTAAAAGGGGCTTGACATGCATATCTGACAAGTGTGGCGTACGATGTACTTTTGGCTTAGTTTGTTATGACTGCTCATGATCGATCAACATACCCTCTAAATCCCAGTGGAACATTCTACAAAATTGAGAGTTTATCTGCAAAATGCACCTCAGGATTAAAATAATGCATAACTTATCCCATCCTAAGGACTTCAATACACTTCTAGATCACAATGGATGCGTTTTTTAATCCAAAAAGTAAAGAATTTTGCGAGTAAAAAGGTAAGAATAGTACTTTTCTCGATAGTTTCACAAAATATATTTGCCGCCGCATACAATATCTGACGTCATCGATCGAAAATAAGACTGCCAGAGCTATAGTATATGTGTTAATTATAATTGCACATAATACTCCCATGCATATAGCACCAATACGTCGTCGCCGTGCCAGCTTTCTTAAGGCTGGTAATGCGGGTAAGTCTCGAATTCTGCGCTTATTAGCTGATTTTTATGATATGCATATTTTTTTTTGTACATTATGATCCTTTGTCTGATGAAATATTATTACCATTTCTACTAATAATAGTGGAGTCTTCTAGAGGGCAATAGCGCTTATGTCTGGCCCTCCGATATGTTACCCCCGGCTTCAGCACGGCTGCCATTATGGTGCTTAGACCTCACCGCGGTAGGGTGTGGCACATTCAGATTGATATTTCGCCGAAAGAACATTCATTGCTGCGACAGGGATTCAAATCCCATACTTTTTGGTTCACAGCCCGGAGACTTATCCACATGAAACATAGTGGCTTCTCTGGTTTTCACATACAGTGCGTCCCAGATAAAACGAAACCGAGAATTATCGATGTTTTATCATAACCTAATCACAATTATAATTGATAAATGACACATATTTGGAAAGCTTAGATCCTCCTCTTTCATTTGATGCAACTCGTTATGGTGCATATTTCACGCATGAGTGATTAAAATCAATGTGAAGAGAGGAAACCGAAAAGTCGTTTGGCGGGCGGTATCTGAATTTCAAAGAGAAAATCATATTTCTAGAAAGTTGGGTTTCTGCCCTTTCATATGACACCTCAATCAGGAAAAATGAGCAAGGAATGACAAAGTTCTGTTTGTTTAAAGTAGCCCTTACATTTTCATAATTTTAGCAAACAAATTCGTTTTCACTGGCTGCCTGCCGTAGCAAAAAGCAGAATTGACAAAAAGATTTAACTCCGTTTCGTTGACAATTAGCCATGCATGAAGTCATTCGTCTACGGCTGATTGCTAATTTCCACGTTGTTGATCTGAATAGATGCTCAAACTCCAATTGTTTTGAAAGGTATACGACAATGGCTGACATGATTAATAATTCCCATAACATGCAAATTAATTTATGTGAGATGTGTTCTTTTTTTAGTACAAGCAACAACTTGGTAACTAATAGAAATTTGTTATTGACCCCTTCTTACCAATACTGCTTGTGTACTATTTTTTGATAATGCTAGAAACCTATATTTCATTGTCATTTGCTGTTTAATTCTTTTTTTTTTCTTAGAAGATTTTCCCATTAACCGAAAGAACAAAATAAGCAAATAATAAAACAATAGAATTTGCAGATTTAACCCCCAGAAAGTTAAGGACATCCACTTTCCTTGTATATGTTGTAAGCAACCTAACATGATATGATTTAATTTGTTATTTTTCTAGCACCTAATTGTGATGCTCGTGTGCAGATCATTGAGGATAGTGTAACATCAAAATTCAATATACATGTAGTTTGTATCTGAGTAATCTACTTACCTTAACAACGAAGCTGTGGTTCGAACATGCTACATGTATAAATATATACGGTGGCATGCTTATGTTCTGATGTAGTGTTTTAAAGGCGGAATGCATCATCACTATTCATACATATACAAAGTGTCAGACAATAAGGGCATTGCATCTCATCTTATGTACATGTACATACACAAGATTACATGGATAACTTTCATATACTAATTCTATATCCAGTTCATTTATCAGCTCATTTATTTTCTCTCAGATGAAGGAAACAATATCTTTATTCGATGGTATTATCAAAATGGCATTCAGAAACACTCCACTTTTAAAGACGATTGTACACCTAAATTAGGTGTACAATCATCTTGCAACTAATATACTAAATATGTGATGCAATTGTTTGTATGATTAGAATAATAATAATACAATATTATGAGGTTATAGTATAGAACTTAAAAGGTGTTATTACAAGATGATTTCAACAATAAATATAAACCCTAATAAACAAAGACGTTGAGCATTCAACCATACTATTTCTGTTACATTTGCATGTACACAAGAACCAAATGTCATCCCCTATACATGTAGTGTCTTATAGCTCGTGCAAAAGTTGGTCACCCCCTGCCTCACTAGTTGTTCAGGTTTCTCTGATATTGTGTTGCTAGATAGAAAGATGATCACCATTCCACAAGCTCCTTGAAATTAACCCCTCCGAAAGTTCAATCTGTACTTTAATAGCATATGAGAGGTGACAATTATTAGTCCCCTGTCATCATCTAAATTATTTATGGCTTCCTTTCTTTTCTGTAACCATGTCAAATTTCACAAACTAGTTAGTTAACAGCTACGAAAGTTTTCTGTATTCAAATGTGACAAAGTGCCTACTTCATTCTTATTATTTACTTTGCCTGGCCTTATTACCTCTTATGCTATATTTCAGGTAATTCCATATATCCATATTTGTGGGTAATATCTGACTGCAGTTATGCTCTTTGTAACAAATGAAAGCCTTTTAAAGTTGTAAACATGTTCACAGAATAGCTTCTGTATGAGGCTATTGATATATCACCTGTGTAAGTATTGTTATAAACATTATTTCAATAAGATTTGCTATATTTATGCGGAGATAAAAGTGCAATACATTCCATTCAAAGTATACAATCAGACCAGTTTATTGTACAAAATTCATGCTGAAATATAATAGTGTAATGAAAAAAGATCACCATGTAATCAATATGTATTCAGGAACATGATGGTCGGTTTGCAATGATTCGACATTTGCACTGTCGACAATTGCTCTGGGCTTTATTTCTTAAAAATTGTTGGTTTAGGGTTAAGATTGGACCTTTATTTAAGTTACATTTAGGGTTAGGTATAGTATTGGTCCAGGATTGAAGTTAGGAAATCAGTTAGACGTATTGGCAACTATTGTGGAGCAATTTTTGTAGGAGCGTGTGTCGCACGACCTAAATTTTCTTCACATTTTGTAGGAGGTATTATACATAGTAGCATAGTAGAAATACCCAAACACAGTCGGTTTTCATATGCTTTATTTTTTGTTTAGATGTGTTCAGTTTGCATGTTTGTATCTCTGACTGTGTGTGGCTCTTTATGTTGTGATGAGAACATGCGGCGATGTAGCATAGCAAGAGCGAGAGTTGGAGGGTGTAGGAGAGAGTTGAAGGGTGTTGGAGGGGCCGTACGTAGGGTGTCGTATCATCTTCTTTTCCATTCTCTTACCGTTCTCATGCATCTTCGTTGATATTCTCTTGTTCCCCTTCACTATTATATTAGGCCTCCAATCTGCACCAGGGGACCGGGGGGTGGGGGGATGGGATGAAGATAATATGTGTTGGATGTGTGTCACCGCGGAGGGGTAGGTATGGGTATGTCATTGAATTTTTCATCAACATTTTTATTTACATCGAAAGATCGTTTATTTTGATAATCAGGGAAACAAAATTGGATAATTGAATTGAATTGATTTATTGTCCATTATATGGAAATTCATTGTTCACTGGTACATGTGTGTTACAAGGAAATGTAAAAAATTAGACAGATTATAAAACATAATAACAACATAACATCAATGGCGTTTCATCTAAAAATACGATCTGATTACTTGCATAGGAATGGAGGAAAGCAATAAAAAGGGTACAGTGTCTAAAAAAGGGTACAGTGTCTATATTGCTCGCCCTCGTTTTACCATACTGTTGAACATGTGAATTGAATCCGGCACAAAATAATGAACGTCTGAAGCGTTCCCGCCTAGTGCGGGGAACGCAGAGGCGAATTCCTGAACGGTTAAAATTATAATTATGGAACAAAGGATGTGATGGGTCTTTCATAATACGTGTTATCTTCAGCAATGTACGATCAACGTAAATACTTTCTAAACTGGGCAATTCCAAACCGATGATGCGCTGAGCAATTTTCCTTACTCTTTCTGTTTTCCTTTTGCTAGCACGTGTTCCATTACCAAAGTAATGAGATTGAATGTCAAGATAGACGGAGTGATTGATTTATAGAACAGAACAAGAAGTGTATTATCTATGTAGAGTTTCTTAAGTTGTCTAAGGAAATAAAGCCTTTGATTTGCTTTCTTCCGGATAATGTTGATTTTTTTTGACCAATCCAATTTACATTATATAGTAGTGCCAAGATATTTGTACTCGCTAACCTGCTCGACTACGGAATCGTGAATACAAAGGGGTGCATGATCCACTACAGTTCTCTTACGAAAATCTATTACGATCTCCTTCGTTTTTGCTACATTTAATTGTAAGTGGTGCCTGTCACACCATTCAACAAACTGTTGGATCAATGAAAAATAACGTTCAGTATTATCATCTGAAATATACCCTGTAATCACCGTATCATCGGCATATTTAATCATAGAACAATTGTCGTCAGTGCTAACGAAATCATTGGTGTAAATGGAAAAGAGCACCGGGGATAATAAGCATCCCTGAGGTACACCAGTACTGATAGAACGAACACATGAGATTAGCTTTCCTATTTTCACCTGCTGACATATACACAAGAGAAAGTCTTGTATTATCATTATAAGTTGTGGGTGTACATTTAAATTACCTAACTTCCTAGTAAGCAGGTGTGGTATCAAGGTATTAAATGCGCTAGAGAAATCTATGAAAATTGATCTCGTGTACGTTTTCATTGGGTCTAAGTGGGAATACAGTTTGTGCAAGAGTATCAAAACTGCATCTTCTACGCCCCTATTTTTCCTGTAAGCAAATTGCATGGGATCTAAGAAGGGGGAGACTTGATTCAGCAAACGTTTCAGTACAATTTTTTCAAGACATTTCATAATACTACATGTTAGGGCTATAGGACGATAGTCATTCATTTCTAATGGGTTTTTCACCTTAGGAAGTGGTACAACGGTTGACATTTTCCACAATTTAGGAATTGTTCCTCGATCGATAGAAAGCTGGAAAAGCTTTTGAAAAACACTGGCCAATTGATCCTTGCACCTTTTTAATACCTTATTGCAAATACGATCAGGGCCCGGGGTTTTATTCACATTAACATCACCTAGCACCATTCTAACTTCGTGTTCAGATACCGTAATTACTTCAAAATCCCGGGTGAGGCTCTCTCTAAGGTTTTGCATGGTTTCAACATTCTCCCTTGCAAAATCACTATGGTCAAATCGATAAAAATCATTTAAGCTATCAACAAATGTTTGATTCACTACAGACTCATTAACAGATGACTTCCTTTTATAACCTGTAACATAAAGGTCTTCCATGCAGCTTTAGGATTGTTTTCCTGAAAGCCTCTTTCAATCTTCTCTTTATACAACTGTTTTGATGTTATAACCTGTCGTTTAATTTGTTTCTGTAGATTTCTTACTTCTGAATTATCACCGGCAACAAGTGCCCGGTTTTTTGCTTTCAACAAGTCCCTCAGTTCTTTTGAAACCCATGGTTTATTGTTCTGAAAAACCTTCGACGTTTTACGCGGAATGTTCAAGTCCACACAAAAGTTGCCTCATCAAGCGTGTCCGTGGAATTGAATAGGACCGTATCAGGACAATTACCCCCTGGGCAATCACCCCCCGGGCAATTACCCCCCGGAAAACTACCCCCGTAGGACAATTACCCCCCGGAAAATTACCCCCCGGAGAATTACCCCCCGAGGACAATTACCCCCCAAGGACAATTACCCCCCGGAAAATTACCCCCCGGAGAATTACCCCCCGAGGACAACTACCCCCCGCGGACAATTACCCCCCGAGGACAACTACCCCCCGAGGACAATTACCCCCCGAGGACAATTACCCCCCAAGGACAACTACCCCCCGAGGACAACTTCCCCCGAGGACAATTACCCCCCGAGGACAACTACCCCCCGAGGACAATTACCCCCCATGGACACTACTGGGCATGGTGGCTCAGTGGTTAGAGCCGCGCCCGTCTCATGAACGGGAGGTCGTGAGTTCGAACCCCGGCCGAGTCATACCAAAGACTTATAACAATGGGACCTTCTACCTTCTAGCTAGGCGCTCAGCATATTAGATTGGTGAAGGGTAGTAATAACATATTATGTTATGCAGGGCCCGCTGGAGGAGCAGTTTCATAACTGAAGTGGCTACCCTGGGTAAATAAAACGTTATTATTATTATTATTATTATTATTATTACCCTCGAGGACAACTATCCCCCAGGAAAACTACCCCCGAGAACAATTACCCCCCGAGGACAACTACCCCTCCCCCCTTCGAGGACAACTCCCCCCCCCCCCCCAGGACAATAACCCCCGGAGGACAACTACCCCCAATGACAATCACCCCCGTGGAATTTATAACACTGTGACGTATAACGCAAGCTTCTCTCCAAATTGCTATTTACAGAAAATTGCATAAACCTTCATTTTCTTTGTTATTTATGAAGTTCATTTCAGTCTTTTTAAATTATTCAATTCAATATGGGGGGTGGAGGTTGCCCAATTTCCCTGTAGTTTTGCTACCGAGTAAAGAACAGAAATTACATTTCTTAGAAATTGAACAATACATTGCGCGCAGATGAGTACGCGTTACAGCCTCTCTCACCATCAATGGCACAACAAAGAAATTAGGATGTAAGATTTCCTTTATGCATCCTCTGTAACTTTTTTCATCAGCTGATCATGTATTTGTCTTTGTATGTATAATGGGCCCTCATCCATGCCATGATCCATAATTAAGGTTTTCTTCACGTTATCTATTATTTCTGTTGTCATGCTGAAGTATAATATGTTTTCGTGTACGTCAAATTATTTTGTAATATAAATTGCCTTCAAGTTATATGTACGGTGCCATGTCAAAAGAAAATAAATATCCGCTCTCTGGTAATTCATCTCATTTGATTTTGTAACGCCAGCACAGCGTTTTTCAACCGGGGTGCCGCAAGTGAATGATTTGGAAAACGTTGATTTTGTAAAAAAATCAAATACCAGAAATGGTTAAAATATGTAATTACATGAGACAATATTTTGACAGCAAGGCAAATAATAAGGGCAACGAGAGGCCCGAATATCCTCAAATTTGTGTATCAAGATCATGACCGTATATATTACTTTTTATTTGTGTACATTTGGCGGCAAGGTGCCCGCATACAGTACTTTAAATAGTTTCTAGTGTGTGGATTACAAACTAATTTTTTACCAGTTTGAAAATGTCTTCTCCTTTTTATTCTTAAATGTGCCCATACGTGTGTGCATAGCACTTGACGAGAGCCAGAGTCATGCAAAATTAATAATGTGTAAAGACTTTGGGATTTGGGAGAAACTTTTCATTTCTTAAGAGGGTACCGTGACTAACAAAAAATTAAAATAACGCTGCTCCAGAGAAATGTATTTCTATGCATTTTGAAAAGCGCTGGACAATTACCTAAAACTTACATCCTTCGTGGAAATTAGCAACCGCACTGGCGTTGCATAAATTATAATGAAAGGGAAATGTGTAGTAATGAGGAAGACAACGAGATATAGTATTTTAAAGAATATGGGTTCATGCAGGGGATCTTAGGGGCTCGTAGCCATCTCTCAATGTGTCAGATCGTCTTTTGCTATTGAATCCTGATTGTCCACGGGGGTAGTTGTCCTCGGGGGGTAATTATCATCGGGGGGGTAGTTGTCCTCGGGGGGTAATTGTCCTCGGAGGTAATTGTCATCGGGGGGTAGTTGTCATCGGGGGTAATTGTCCTCGGGGGGTAATTGTCCTTGGGGGGTAATTGTCCTCGGGGGGTAATTGTCCTCGGGGGAAGTTGTCCTCGGGGGGGTAGTTGTCCTTGGGGGGTAATTGTCCTTGGGGGGTAGTTGTCCTCGGGGGGTGATTCTCCGGGGGATAATATTCCAGGGGGTAATTGTCCTTTGGGGGTAGTTTTCCGGGGGGTAATTTTCCGGGGGGTGATTGCCCAGGGGGTAATTGTCCTAGAACCGAATAGGACATCCCAGTCAGTGCAATCTAAACAAGCTCGCAGTACCGTTCTGATGCGTCATCCGACCAGTCGT
This sequence comes from Strongylocentrotus droebachiensis, assembly GCA_035222895.1. Lineage (NCBI taxonomy): Eukaryota > Metazoa > Echinodermata > Echinoidea > Camarodonta > Strongylocentrotidae > Strongylocentrotus > Strongylocentrotus droebachiensis. Next base: position 26,237 of record JAVYIG010010008.1, on the reverse strand, counting down.
ATCGTTGCCTAGAAACTGGGGACGCTTTCTTTAGTTTCTGTCTGTAGGTAGGTACAAGATGAATATTCAGATGATCGGAATTCCCGAGTTGATGATATGCTTTACCTGTGTATGCATGAGGGATGTTTCCATAACAAAGATCAAGAAAAGCTTAGTTTCTAGAAGGAATGTTAATATATTGTTCGAAATTAGGCAGAACGTTATCTAGTCGACATTGATTGAAGTCACCTGCGATCAAGATTGGCGCGTCTGGTGACAATGCCTGAAGATTGTTTACTTTCTCAGCAATAGCGTCACTAGCAACGGCCACGTCTGCTCTTGGATGTATGTATGTAGTAATTACAAAAATTTGCGGAAATTCTCTGGGAAGGTAAAATGGCCGAAGACCGACAGGTAGTAATTCAATACCTGGCTGACACACTGAATGTTTAATTGACCAGTTTGTGCACCATCTCTTATTGACATACATACACAGTCCCCCCACCTCTTGATTTTCCCGATGCAGTCGTTCTATCACTTCTTATTAACGAAAAGTTAGGCAATTCAACAGCACTGTCTGGTACATTTCCATTAAGCCAGGTTTCGGTAAAACACATCAAACAAGCCTCTCTGTATTCGTGCATATATTTAGATAAGGTTTCGAGTTCAGTCATTTTATTCGGTAAGGAGCGAACATTACCAAGGATGATTGTAGGAAGTGGTGGTTTGTTGCCCCTTCTTCTGATACGTGACCTGACACCCCCTTTCCTACCTCTCTTCCGTGGTTTACATTCCTTCGGGAAGTCGTCAAAGCCGGTCGGTCAAGTTGCCGCTAAAGTGTCCCGTATCTTTAGCAGCTCATCCCGTGAGTACACAAGACTGGTAGGGTGTGGTCGGGTCTTCATTTTTTGTCCTAGTCGTATTTCTACAGATATCACCAGAACCGCAATGAAAACAACTATGATTATCCTTGAATGTGCAAACGCCATTGTGCTTTCAGACAGCCACAAATTACAAGAAGATGATCCACAAAATTGACAAATTTACACAAAAATGAGACGGACAAAATAACCAGTGACGGTCGCCACAGAGCAGCGCCCAGATAATAAAGAGGTCAATCTTCATTTAATAAGATTCGCAAATTATTTCAATCTTAAATTTGCCTTTCCATGTTAAACCTGTTTAAAAGCTGGATTAATACGTCATCCAAAACGAGCTGATGGGGTTGAACGTAACCCTTATTGTAACCCTAATTGTAACCTCAACTCTAGTCCTAAACCTAACCCTAATCCTTACCCTAATCCTAGTCCTAACCCTAGTCCTAACCCTAACCCTAGTCCTAACCTTAACTCTAACCCTGACCCTAAACCTAGTCCTATCCCTCAACCCAACCATGATTATTATCATGGATGTTGGATAATTATGCAGCTATACCCCATGTGTTACTTGATGTTCATAATAAAATGCTACCCCTCACCCACTTCCAACTGAAGCACGGTACTGGGTATGTACACTGTCGCTCATGTAGTTGGAATATTTTTGCTTTACCCCAATTCATGGAATTATTTAAAAAATAATTTAAAAATAATAGATATAGATAAAAGTATACATTCTCAAATTTTATTGAATAATAATTTGCCAATGTGTGTTTTGCGTGACTGCTAAAGCATGTGTATGCTACTATGCTTATCAACTAGGGGACCTACGCCTTTAAGTCATAAATGACAGTAATGAGGATTAATACCCCACAAAAGGGCCCTAATATTGCACATCGACACGGCTTTGATCCTGGGCCCTCACAGTTACGAGGCCATTGCTTTATCACTGAACCATGACTGTACGCAGCGGGGGTAGGGGGCAGTTTCCATAAATAAAACCAAAAAAGAAAAGATTTTCAATAATTTATTGCATTTTACCCCGGTCCCCAACATAAACAAATCCTCTGGACGGCCATGCATTATGGCTCAAGGCATGGGCACACAGAAGATTTTTTTTTTTGTTGGGGACCGGAGTAAAATGCAATAAATTATTGAAAATTTATTGCATTTTCTGTTATTTTTTATCAAAATTACGGTTTGAGTTTAGGATCAGTTTGAATGCGATGTTTTTGGTAAACGATGCATGAAAACATTATGATATTGACAAAAGAAAATGAATTAAAAGAATACGATCAAATTCAAAACATGAAGGAATAATTATATTTAAAATATGAACAATTATTATGTTGAATAATAATAATAATAATAATAATAATAATAGTTCAGTTCTTGTATAGAACATAATACGTCATGTATTGACATCTCTATGCGCTTCCAAAGAGCATAATATGCAGATTCAAAACAATGCAACAAATATAATAATGGAAACCAAATCTTTCAAATGAATTTAATTGGCAAGTTTTAATCCTCTCTTGTTCATGATATTAACAAGAAAAAACGGAAAAGTATAATAAAACATGGGTATAAAAAGCCATGAATATACATGCACTTTTAAATATCAAAATAGAGTCTCGTTATTCATTATCAATCATAGTGTGCGACCATTCCCTAATTATTAATCTGCAAAAATAAATTAAAGTTAAATTTGAAGAAAAGAATGGGGTTCCGTCTCAGTTTCTGCGGGTCGTGTAGTGTATCACTTGGCGACTCCACCATAACCCCATCTGATACCGTTAGAAGCTTAGGTGTGTCCTTTGATACCCACCTGAATATGGATGCACATATTACTAAAATATCCAAATCAGCCTATTTCATGATATATAATTTGAGACGCATTCGTAAATACTTTGATCAGGACATCATGAAAACTATCATGCATGCATGTGTCACTAGTAAACTAGATTACTGTAATAGTTTATTGTATGGATTGCCAGACTCACAAATTTCCAAGTTGCAGCGGGTCCAAAATACATGTGCACGACTAATTTGCAGCCTCCCAAAATTCTCTCGAATAACCCCACTTCTAAAGGAGCTACACTGGTTGCCAGTTCGCCAGAGAATCACATTAAAAATATTAATGATAGTCTACAAAGCTCTAAATGGTCAAACTCCTAGTTACGTTACTGAATTGTTGCATATCAAGTCTCAAACTCACGGTCGTAACCTTCGTAGTACACTCGACACATTTATGTTGCAAATACCCCCATATAAAACCAAAGTAACCCTCGGGGACCGGTCACTCCTCTGTGCTGCCCCTAGATTATGGAATACATTACTACTAGAAATAAGGAAAGCCTCATCACTAGATAATTTTAAATCAAAACTGAAAACTCACTTGTTCATATACCGTAGTATGTATAGCACATTAGTACAGCATTTACGAGCTCTTGCAGCGCAGTAGAATATATCCACATAGTTATTGCGCTTTACAAATGAATATTATCAGGTGGGTTGTATCTAATACAGACCACCTTATATTTTTGTTAAAATCGCCTTTATTTATTATTTATTTATTATTTATTTATTTTTCTTATTTCGACCCACTTTTTTGTGTGCAAGATAATTTGAAAATGGCTCAATCAAATATCTTAACATTTGGCACACATATGTATAGGCATATGCAGAAAACACAGCAAATGTTTTGACCTTGACCTTGACTGATGACGTCATCTAGACGCCATTTTGTGAAAAATAACTCATGATCATATCTTCATAACCAAAAGTAATTTTTCATTCATATTTATCATGATCAAGGTCAATATCAGTCCGGTCAATTTCAGGTCAAAAAACGCGCGCGTGCGCGTACGTCCGCGCGTCAGTGCGCGCGCAAAATTTCAAAATGCGCGAAATCGTCTCAAATTTTTTTTACATACGTTTTAGGCCATTTTAAGCATTTCATAAAAAATCGCGCACACATGCATGCGCGCGCGTTTTCGCGCGTAACACCATTACATAACATAGAATCGCCATTTTTTTTTCTTTCATGATATTTCATATATTTGTTTGTACAATTTGATACCACGTTCATATCTTTATGACCATTAATAACAAGATGAGCGTCCATTCAAGATAAATGTCCGTGCGCGCGAGCTCTTTTAATTATGGGCAAAAACATGCCTATACAAAATTCATTATAGCTCTTTGGAATGCACCGGGATCCTCAATTTGTTTTCATATTTAGATAGAGTATGAGTCGGAGATATGATTTCATGTCTCATTTGGCCATTAAGTGTATCGTGACATCATCACAATGGCCTTGGAAATCAAAATACGAATTTGCATATTATGACGTCAGCATATTTATGGAAAATTGATTGTATCTCTGTAAATATTGATCAATTTTCTTCAAAATTTCGATATGTTGTAGCTAAGACAATTCTCTACCAGCTTTAAAATAACCATTTTTCATTTTGATGACGTCATCATAGTAAAAATCTCGATTAAAGGCCTCATGTCAAAAGGCCTTCATAATTTGCCTTATCCCTATAGAAGGTGAATTTCGTTCACGTCATGAAACTACATGATATTGTTTTTTAAGAATTTTTAAGCAGTATGTCGCTTATTTTTGCTCTATTTTGTCTCAAATTTAAGTTGACCAGCCCACCTATACTTGTTCCAAACAAGTATTATATGTCTAGTTATTATTATTATTATTATTATTGTACTTCCAACTTTACAGCGACATAATTTTGAGACTATGCACTGCTGCTCAAAGTGGAAAAGTCCTCTATTGACTCTTTTGCAAATAAAACAAATAAAGCAAATGAACTATGAACAGTAGCTTCTTTACTTTCGTTTACTATATAAGGCGTTATTTGACATTTGTATTGCAAGGTGTAGAGAAAAATGGGACCACAGCAGTATCGGCAGCAAGTTACCATTATTTGCTAATCAATGTTTGCTATGATACCGAAACTCTGATTACCAAATAATCTTAAATAAAGAATGCATGTTAGATATCTTAAATGAATATTAAAGAAGAAGAAACAAAAGAAGAAGAAAAGGAAAGGAGGAAAGAAAAAGGATAAAACGAGTTAGTTTCAATACCCGAAAATGTTAAATTTTAACAAATTTCTCGCACATTACTTGAACGACTACGGTGATTATGTGGTCATCAATGCCGATCGGTGATGATAGGGCAGTTTTTATGGTGCAGAGCACCAATTTGACCCAGATGTCGACCTTACTATACCATTTAAAAAAAAATTACAGGCGCCAAGAAGGGTGCCCCCTGTTGCCGTCATTTTAGTCAACTCAAAATGGCCGCTAGATTATAATTTCAAACGAAAAGGGATATAATAAAGATATTTCCTACATATATGGGATTTACAGCTATAAACAATCTTATTCTGATGTTATTTTATCGTTCGATGTCAAGAAGCGGTCCCATGGGATCAGCTTTTTAGGTAAAATCCCAAATTGCCGCTATTTGAGTTGATGGTCAAATTAAAATATACAGGGATTGCGATTCAGATGTTGATCCACTAATTTGATCATTAAATCAAATATGGCCACTGCAAGTCAAGTGCAATTTCAAAACGGCTAAAATAATAAAAGCTTCTACAAATATGGGTTCTTTGTGATTCTGATGATATTTAATCAATGTCAAGAAAGGGCCCAGGATAAGATTCAGTGACAAGTGAGTTAAGCAAGGCGCCCCCGGGACCATAATTTTGTTAAAATCTTACATGTAAATAGCTGCCATGTGAGCTTTATCGTAATTTGTTTTATAACAAAATAGTCTAGAGTATTCTTTCTTCTGTTTTAGATATGAGATTGACAGGTACAGAGAATCTAACGGTCATATAACTTTACCAGTTTGATGACAACTTTTTGCCGTAGGTACACATGTAGGCAACGAAAAATAACAAAATCGTCTGCCCAGAGCCTCTACCATCTTTTGGGGTCTAAGAAGGTTAAGACTCTTTATGTAACCACAACATTTTACCCAGGCCATTTATGTAGCATAATGTTGTATTTTTCTAAATGCACTTTAGGGGAATGAGATCTGGAGGTTTTTGGGGTGGAGCTTAGCAAGTTTGAAAAAACAAATATTTCAAAAAATATTTAAAAATCTATGAAACAAATTCCGAAGTTTACATATCAAAATATGTATGCAGGACTGCACACCAACATGAATACACTTGTATTTCGATGTCATGGGCCCTTTAATGGTTTTCTAAGAAGTTGTCACTGGTCAACACCCTCTAACAGTGATTAAAAGTAAATTCTCCCAACCATTTCTGAATTTCCCCAACCGTTTTTCCATGAAAATAAGACCCCCAAAAAGGCTTTATAAAAACTGTCGACACTTAAATGTCTGGAATGGTATATAAAGCCGTTTTCACTCAAACTTTCAGATTATTTTAAATTGTACATCTAGCATTGAAGTCACTACCTTAGCACCATTTTCTCTCATGTTTACAATGTTACCAAGTCCCCTTAAGGGTGTCTTCGCTAGCTTCCACACTCACCCCCCCCCCGAAGTACTCATATATAAGCTAATGAGCAGGAACATCTTTTGGAAGTCGGAGAACTCCAAATTGTAAAACACTTTGTTGGGGATACCTGTGACTGTCGATTTCCAAGGAGATGATGTTATTGCTTTTGGTGGAAATATTCCGTTTCGTCAGTTTGTTGTGGGGTAAGATACACACGCATTGTATAGCCAAATATGGGCAATATCCTCACCATCTTAAAGCATCAAACCAAGTTTTTTTTTTCGTCATTTGCCCATCTCCCCCCCCCCCCCCCTCCCCGGCGTCCTAGTGAGTGTAACTAATGTATGTCTTAATTGGGTTGGCATTGGGGAACAATTCTCCCCCGTGCTTCCCCGTGCTGTCTCCTCCACTGTCTTGAGAAATGCTCCTGAGTAGCTTATCAGCATCATCCATCCATGTTACATCTAGAGAAATTCTATCATCTCTAATGTTTATTGTCAGTAATTTCAGCAAAGATCAAGAGGCGCTGGTTCGAGATACATTACAAATAGACTTGGAGGCAGATTGTCTCCTCGTAGGGTGCCGAGGGTGGTGGTCAATGGGTTGCTAATTCCCTTTTGCAGCCTTGATTCTAGTGATTGTTTCAGCTAGAAGAATTCGGATTGACGCATTTAGTTCCGATTTGTATAGGACAGTCTCAATATTAAATATCCATCAACGTGTTTCTTCTCATCGCAGATATATCAAAAGCCTGACTGATATCCAGTCCAAGGATTCCGCAATTTGCTCACACCATTGGCCCAAAGGTTGCCGAACACAACATATGCTGTTTCCCAGGCTGCTCAGGGCCGTCACCTGAAGAATAAGTGTGGAGCTCAATAGGGGATCTTGATGTTTCTGTGGCTTCTACAATAGATGACAAATACGTCAGGTATGGCTTGAATTAGTAGTACGTCTGCATTATTTTTTGAGTTGCTTAGGAAGGGAGCCATAACACAGGCCCAGTCATTATTCACATTCTCCATTAATTTCTCCACTTCCTCAGGCTGCATAGGAACCTGAATAGGACGGGACTCACGTTCGCAGGAATAGCTACAATATATATTTATCCGAGGAACTAGCTGTTAAAGTGATTTTCAGGGTATCCTTAATTAATAAGTGATGTGACATCAATATTGTGAAAGAAGATTATCATTATATTCTCTGACCTTGAAAACCATGACATAGGATTAGTACATTTTTCTGGCATTAATTTTTTAAATACATTACTATCCAACCAGGATGGTGGCCATGTTGAATTTCAAAAATATGCATTGTGGCCTCAAAAGGCGCTTAGCTTGGTGCAGTTAATAAATTGAATATGGAATTGGTTACAGAAATGGGACATATATTTTGCTTTTTGTAAGAATCCTAACCTGGAATCTGTTTCACAAAAACTTGCTATTAATAACGAGTTACTATAACTGTTATAAGTTTCAGAAATCGTGGCATTTGATTGGCTGAGAGCAAATTTGCCATAGAAACCTAGCATTTGTTATTGATACAAAATGTATAAGAAACAGGGCCCTGATGACCCCCTACATGTCTTTAAAAGGATAATTGATTTTTGTATGTGTGAGATAATGTAAAACAGAGTGTCAAATTTGAAAAAACATACAATTAAAATGGCCCACAAATATTCGATAACTTGAACTAGCCGTTGAAAAAACGAGATAGGGCCTCATACGTTTTATTCCAGCCAATGCCGATGTTGGCGATTTCGTGTTGGTTATAATACGCAAAACCAGCAGGGCCGTGTATTGTTATTATCAATTAGCTAATCAACGGTCACTTTATTTTTTTGAAAGTGGAGCTGAATTGGTATGACCGTATGGACTACATTTCACACATTTTGGGGTTTAAAACTTCCTTAATAGTAATTTTAGGTCCTTAAAAGAGCACTATAATAAGGGCAATAACCATGCACTTTGAAGGCATTTGCGGTCTAAAACAAGAACTCAACTATCCCTTTAAAGAACCCCTATGTAGCAATGTAGGAAATTCCATAAATGCCTGTTCTGTTAGGTTAAAATCCAAACATTTTATGAATTATAAAGCATCACAGTCGGACCTCCTGACAGTGAAAAGTTTTACTGTTTGACATGTACGTTCTGTTTTATGGCAATACAAATTCTGAATTATCTTTTGTGTGTTTTAAGTAATAATACTTTCCTTGTGTGTTTAAAATATCCTCAAGAAAGGTTAAAATCCAAATACCTAAAAATCCATAAAGTCCCAAGCCTATGGAAACTCCCTTCACGTCAGTGCTAGCTAGCATAATTTTGCCATTGTTTTTTTTTTCCTGACTACTCTTGAGAGAGTAATACAATTTTGAAATTTAATAACTTAGTAATGAAATTATTATTTTGACACCAAATTCCTCCTCAAGAAGGCTACAATACTTCAAAAAGCACTATGTTAATGTGAATTGAATCACATTAAACACTTTGACTTATTGAAGGGCAATCCAACCCTTGAAATAAATTCATTCGTATGAAAGCAGAAAATTAGAGAAACAAAATGGCGAAAGTTTGAAATAAATCAATAAACCAATAATATAAAAGTTATGGATGATAAAAATATGAGATTAACACAGCTATATGAATCTCAAATTGGCAATTTTGTCAGTGGATTTCGACGTAGTGACGGATAACTCTTCCGTTTGTCGTTTACAAAAATAACACTAATTTCTGTTTTTCTCCCAATCGCCTTAAAGTATATCATGGAGAGTCTATTATATTTGAAAAGTTGAAGGAAAAAAAAAATCGTAATTTTTTGTTGTTGGAACAAAATTGAGAGTTGTCCGCCTTAACATCAATGTGACATTACCGGTACCCATTAACTTTCAAAAATTGATATAACTTTCTCATTTTCTGTCCGATTTTATTCAAACTTTCAACAGTATACTTCTCTGATTTTTGTTTCTTCTAGAGTAGTTTACTATCAAGGTTGCATTTTCTTTTCAGGGTCAGAATGTAAAATTGCTTTTCCTCTTTATACATATAATGTTGTATAATAATGGTTTTAGCGTAATCATTTCATCATAGGGGTGCAGGTGCTACATACATTCGTATATCATCGTATTGTCAAAATGCAAATGATTTATTACAGCTAATGGTGGTGCGTGTACAAAAGTACATTCACAAGACGGGTGTTCCGTTAACAGCTGCTTAGCTCAGTTTTATTTCAAAGAAATATGCACAATAAGTATTGTGGTATTTAGAGAATATTTGTTTTTTGCGAGCGAGGGAAGATAGAGAGCTTAAATTTGGGCCACACTTCTTTTTTAATTCGATTTTTGACAGGTGTATTATGCCCAATCTAAAATATTGTATGTTTGACAAAATGTCAAACTGATTTCGATTCATTTCATAAAACGGCAATCATTTTTTTTTTCTTTACTCATTTACTTATTTGGGGATCTATTTGAACATGCTGAATGTCGTTTACCTAATTCTCTACCTTTTGACACATGCGAGGTCCAAATCTATAATTTGTGAGGTTTTTAAAGCAATGTAATGATTATTTACAGTATAATGGTGTACTTTTAAAAAACTCTAAACTTCGTTATTTTATATTTGTCGCAATTTTGTCGGGCGGGGGACTTCCCCTTGCTTACTTCAAATAAGTTGCCCGTTTCCAGGTAATTAGCTCCAGTAATGGATCTACTTCTTCTTTCCTTTTTGTGTGCCTCTTTATCAGTTATTACCCGCGATTTAATTTCAGGAATAATAAGTATACTTGTTCATGTGGAAAGTGTAAAATATGACGTCTTTAAACTAATTGTTTTCACGCAAATTTTAGCCTTTACCCAGTGATGCACATTAAACCCTTAGTACAATCCAAACAATCTATAGACTCGCTCTTTGTGGGATTACCAATTGCCAACATTCGGACCGTAACGTAATAGCCCAAATACTTAGGCGAGCGATCTATTTATTTGATTAAGTTTACAAGTGCTAATTCATTTTAAAGTTACTAATTGAAATAGTTTTTAGATGTGTTTCAACATATAATATTGTTCACTATCTGCCATTTAACACAAAAGCAGATTTGGCAAATTATGCCCCCAAATTCAGAGCCATACCACCGTACTAATAGGCATAATAAATATATATATCGGGTCACCCCTCCCCTCCCACCTCCCCTAACCTGCAAGAATCTATCAAATGAGTTCACAACCACCGAGCAGGTGCCTTGCAACTGCCTTGCGATGTCTTACCATTCGGTATTGCTGTGTACCGCACCACGCGGCTCCGTAGACTACAGCAAGTAGGCCGCACTATGCTCACAAAAGCGCTTGCGATGTTTGCAAAGAAGTACAACGGCTGTGCTGTCACGTACGTTAATTTAACAAATAATAAAAGCAATTTTATTTTTTTAACGTAGCCACACGGAAAAAAATATTGGACATGTCGAAGAATCTCCTGCACGCGCTTGCTTGTTCAGACTAGTGCGTCCGACATAAGGATATTTTACGAAATTCATCGTAGAGCAGACGCAGAGAGATGCATGGCCGGTTGTGATCAGTAATGTTTAATCTATTCAATATCTTATAGGCTTATACTATTTGTGGGGAAAAAGGTGAAAATTTGTCTCTTACCGACCTGCAATTATTAAGTTAAAACATTGAAATGTTTTATATTCTTCAAATTCTGTTTAATGCCAAGTATATGTCGTTTTGATGTTACCCATTTCTTTCAGTATGACTGGCATCAATGAAGTGATACTCAACGAAATCGCGAATGCAGTGGGTACCAACAGTAATACAGTAATGAACCTTGGCATTCACCTAGGGTTTCCAAAAGTTGACGTTGATGGTTATGTGGCATCCAACCATCAGAGTGGAAATGTGTCACCTACTGGCACCAAGAATATGTTATTCGATTGGAAGAGAAATACAAGCTCCCATGACCAGATAGACAAGTTAAGGAAGGCGCTCATAAAAGCCAAACTTCTCGAGATTGCAGAGAAACATTTAGTAAATAATTGTTAGAATTCTATGTATTGTCAACTTTTGGTAAGCCCCACTAATCTTTACAGAGATTAGTTTGATCTTACTTCATGTAAACATATGGCAAGATATCACCAACTATAATTTATGATTTGCCTACAATGTGACAATTATTTCTATATCCCACTCAATAAGTTGAATATTCAACAATTAGAAGCGCCACAAAACTTTTACAGATTTTTAGTGCCGGGATTTACTTTATTAAAATGGCCACTTCAGTGAAAAGATGCAAAATGCAGACTTGACGTACAAAGAATGGGTATTTGGTCTGGCTGCTTACCTCATATTAGAAGGACATTGATAGTGAAGAGGCTGATATTTTTTAATATTCTGAACCCTAAAAGAATATTTATGACAGGATAGGTACCGACACATGCTATTCGAAAAAAAAAAGTGAAACGATTTTTGGGTCGCTCAATAATTTTGGAAATTGGGAGGTTAAATTGTGACAAGAGGCGTCAACCCTATTTTTGACTGGCGAAATTTAAATGGAAAGTCCTATTACCTAAAGTTCTGATTTTCCAGGAAACTTTACTCTTCAGAATTTTGCAAGGAGTTTCAGAGAAGATTGAGTTCCTTTGTCAGCTTTATTTCTCTTTGTAATCCAGTTTGTATCTCATAGAAAATTCCCACCGACAATGAATGTTTTTCAAATGCCCTTGTATTCGAAATATGGATAAGAGATAGCTAAAGTTTGGACCAAACTTCCATGTCATATAATATTAGTCCCATTAGCGTATTTCAATGTGCATGTTATATTCGGTAAGAACGAGTCGATTTCTTTTCATTTTGACATTTCCAAAATCTCACAATATACTCATTACTGCGCTGATTTGTGCTCTCATATTCAACTTCAAGAGCAAAATAAATACCTATTCTACACTTTTTTTAATTAAAAATTCTCTAGAGAATATAATCAATGAATTAGATTTGTGGAAAAGTCGCAGGTTCGAAATTAAATAAAGAACAAAATGTTCTCTTCTGGACTGGAGATGCCAAAAAAGGTGGTCTCTCTCTGTCATTAATTTTAGTTGGTCAACAGGACCTGTCCAGTATTTAGGATAGTTTATATCTGTAGACTTATACTGTGCTACAATCTCACATTATTTGGAATAATCACTGTTTTAAATCAGTTACCTTATTAGTCAAATAGTTCACTTAATGATAGTAGACACGATTCCACCAAAGTGTTTAAAGAAATTGAATAATTAGTATTCAATTTTATTTGGAATTCCAAAATCAACAAGGTAAAAAGACACAGCCTTACTCAGGATTATAGCCGAGGGTGATTACGTATGGTTAACACTGAGAAACAGATATTGAATTTTCGTTTAAGATGGCTTGATATAATATTGGATGACAGTAAAGGTCCATGAAAAGATATATGTAATTATTGGTTTGTAACAATGACCATATATAATCCGATGTTCAGAAATGGCATCTTCCTACTTTCTACCTAAAGGTATTATAAGCCTAGAATTATGTGAAAGGTTATACTTGTGGTGAAAATTAATCTGTACGAGATGAATTTTTCATAAGCAAAAATATGGCATAGCAAAAAATATTGTTTTTAATACTTTGTTTTACGCAGATTGGTTTAGTTGTGGAATAATTTATCTAAAGGACCTCTTTGAAGAAGGACATTTTTTTTTTGTCAATTGAAGACCAGTCAGTACGCCTTGAAACAAGGAAAAACAAGCAAGACTTTGTATTCCATTATACTAAATTGAAGAAAAGCTTTTCCAAAGATATGGTTCAGTGATTTTAAAAATGAAGAAACCGAACATTATACTAACTCTCTTGAAATTCCTTATTTTAAATTTGGAAGAGTGTCTTTACTTATCAGTGACGTAAGCAGCAATCGTTTCTACAATCTGATATGTTTAAAACATACATTCACCAACAGATCCTGTCTTTTTTGGAAAAATATACTACAAAGAAATATTGACTGGTCTACTTTGTTCAAAATGAATTTAACGTATACAAGGAAACATCGGTTAAGAGAGTTCAATTTTAAATTGCTGTACAATATACTACCTGTTAGAAACAATCCTAACAAATGGGGATTAACATTCGACAGATTCTGATCCCAGTGACTCGTCATAGAGGATATAGTGCATGTATTATTTGAACGTGGACAGTACAAAACCTTCTTTGATAACATCAAACATGCTGCGAAGTATAATTTTGATATTGATTTTTGCATGAATATCTCTAGTTGATTCAAGATTAATATTGACAGAGAAATAGACGTTGAAATGACGCTCGCATTCTCGTGTATATACTTAATGTTGGTCTTCCGGAATATGTATGGTTTTAATGAAAACAGTTTCAAACTAAAATACGTATTTGAAAAAAGAAATACAAAACGGAATTGTTCTAAATAAGAAGCTAAAAAAGCTAAATATTGTATAGTTGGGATGCTATGTAATTTCTATAGATAACATTGTACGTCAATTATTTTTGTTCTCACAACTTTATTTTCATGCTGGAATATAAATAAAAACACCTCATTTGAGGCACAAACAAAAATCTAACTGCTCGTAATGTTGTGTTGTGTTCAAATATCATTAAAATATCGTTCAATATGTTTCAATATCTTTTCAGTCTTACGACTCGACGATCAAGTAGAGGTCGGTCGTATGGGTTCTATCAAAGCTTATCAACTAAAATGTACATTGAAATACCTCATTCCGTTTGAATTAATCATGATATTGCCTCCTTTCATTTGAAAAATCATTCAGCCGTCTCTGTTTATTATGGAACACTTTTTTTTCTACAAACGGGTCCATGCATCTGGCCGACTGGCCTTTATTTATGCTGTTTTCCTTTCTTCAGTTCTTAAGCACAAACAGGGGCGGCGGAGCGTTTTCCAAAGTGGGGAGGAGTTTCAACATAAAACACCACTTACAAAGAAAAACATCAAAACAAAAATATACAACTTTTAGACAATAATATACCCCTACTTTATCATCATTTGATCACATTATCAAGGATTATTGCAATATTTGTTTCACCCTATTCTGATGTTATGTCATCGTTTCGATATCAAGAATGATATTCCGTCTCGTCAGTTTGTTATGGGGTGAGACACAAACGCATTGTATAGGCAAATATGGGCAACATCCTCACCATCTTAAAGCATCAAACTAAGTTTTGTTCGTCATTTGCCAATCTCCCCCGGTGTCCTAGTCAGTGTTACCAATGTATATCTTAATTGGGTTGAAATTCGTGAACAATTTTTCCGGGCTCCCCTCTGAGTGTCCCCTCCACTGTCTTGAGAAATGCTCCTGAGTAGGTTTTCAGCATCATCCATGTATGTTACATCTAGATAAATTCTATCATCTTTAATGTTTCTTGTCAGTAATTTCTGCAAAGATCAAGAGGCGCTGATTCGAGATACATTACAAATAGACTTGGAGGCAGATTATCTCCTTCTAGGGTGCCGATTGTAGTGGTAAATGGGTCGATATTTCCCTTTTGCAGCCTTGATTCTAGTGCGTATCAGAGCAATAACCCCCTGGAAAATCAACCCCGGAACCCCCCCCCCGGAAAACTACCCCCAGAGGACAATTACCCCCCGAAAAATCCCCCCCTGAGAATTACCCCTTTACCAATTACCCCCCCCCCCTCAAAATGGTCCAACAAAGAAATTAGGAATGTAAGATTTCATTATTTATGCATCGTCTGTAGCTTTGTTAATCAGCTGGTCGTGTATCTTCCATGATGCCGCCCGCCAAATGACATTTTGGTTCCCTCTCTTCAAATTGTTCTTAATCACTCATGCGTAAAATAATATAAGTTGCATCAAAAGAAAGAAGAGGATCTAATCTTTACAAATATGTGTCATTTATCAATTATAATTGTGATTAAGTTATGATAAAACATCGATAATTCTCGGTTTCGTTTTTTCTGGGACGCACTGTATATAACATGCTAAAATAGAAATTGCTTTCAAGTTATATGTACGATGTCATGTCAAAAGAAAATAGATATCCGCTCTCTGGTACAATCATCTAATCTGAAAGCATTTACTTCTTCAACCGGGGTGCCGCAAAATAATTTAAGTTATATAACAAACATTTTTTTGGAAAACGTTGATTTTGTGAAAAACAAATATCAGAAACGGTTGGAGTATGTAATTTCATGATAAATGTTAAAGTATTTTTCTACCTTGCTCGCTGAAAATATTTTGCCATCAAGGCGCCCGAATATATATTATATCTTTTATTTCGAAATTACATTGTAACCGCACTCATTACGTTTAGAAATATGATAAATAAGGGCAACCAGTGGCCCAAATATCCTCATATTCGTAATTTTAGGTCATGATCGAATATATCACGTTTTATTCAGGTACATTCGGCGGCGAGGTGCAGGCATACGGTACTTTAAATCGCTTTTAGTTCTAATTGTTTTACCATTTTGAGAACGTCTCCTTTTTTTATTCTTGCTCGTTCGCTAAATTAAGGTGGATAATTGTCCTCGGGGATATTTGTTCTCGGGAGGGGGTAGATGTTCTTGGGGGTAATTGTCCTCGGGAGCTAGTTGTCCTCAAGGGGGGTAAATGTCCTCGGGGGTAATTGTCCTCGGGGGTAGTTTTCCTCGGGGGGTAATTTTTCGGGGGTAGTTGTCCTTGGGGGTTATTGTCCTCGGGGGGGGGGGGATTTTCTGGGTGGTGATTGCCCAGGGGGCAATCATCCTAGAACCGTTTTAGTAATGTTTCAGCTAGAAGAATTCGGATTGATGCATGTTAGTTCCGATTTGTACAGGACAGTTCTTGTAACTTCCATCAACGTATTTCTTCTCATTGCAGATATATCAAGAGCCTGACTCATTTCCAGTCCAAGGATTTCGCAATCTGCTCACAGACGAACATATGCTTTTCCCCGGACTACTCAGTGCCGTCACCAGAACAATAAGTGTGAGGCTTAATAGGGGATCTTGATGCTTCCGTGCCTTCTACAATATATGACAAATATGTCAGGTATGGCTTGAATTAGTGCGTTTGCATCATTATTTGAGTTGCTCAGGCAGGGGGCCGTAGAAACAGGCCCGGTCATTATTCACATTCTTCATCGATGCCTCCACTTGCTCAAGCTGCATCTCGTTCGCAGGAAGAGCTACGATAGGGAGTTTTCGCAAGCCCATCGCGGACGGAGAATCTGCGGTTCGTGTGCAAAATCGAGAAGCTACTATAGTAACAGCGGGGTAATCGCCAGGACGGGTTTTGGCCAAATCAACGGGCATTCTCAATGACGCCCCAAGTAATTAATCAAGTGCTTTAATAGTATTTCAATAGACAGAATCCAATCTGCATTCATTAGTTGTTGCCACACGTATTATGCCGTTTGCATTCTGACCATTGAAATACTATTATTCTTATCAGGTGAATGAAATAATTTGTATTGAGGAACTTCACAAAGACTTATGTATTACATTTGATCACATTACGAAAATGGCCTAGTCCCTGCCACGCAATACAGTACAGACGGGACGCGTCTTTTTGTTTACCTAACCTTGCCATCCTATCGCTGCATTTGATTGGCTCAATAGGAGCCCTACGTCATGCGCTAGTCGTAATGACTAGCACAACTTGTCTCGACCAAGCCACAAAACGTTTTAAAAAAATATATATATTCATGTTCTTATAGTTCAGAAACAATAATCGAAGAAAAAAACTCACCGAAGAGCTGTTCGCGTTGACACTCGTCATCCTTCGTTATAAAACGACGAAATTTCCATACCATCCTTGGTACAAACTCGCCGATTGGCTGCTTATTCACTTGGGGCGTCCTTGAGAACGCCCGTAGATTTGGCCAAAACCGTTCTGGATTTCAGTACCTCAGCGGTCACCCCGCTGTTACTACAGTAGCTTCCTGAGTTTGCACACGAACCGCAGCTGCGTTGCGATGTCCTTCGGTTCCGTATCGCTAGGGCATGGCCGGTTGCGATCAATAATGTTTAATTTATTTAATATCTTATTGGCTTATACGCAGGCGCGCCGGAAGCAGTTTGGGATTTTTTTTTTTTTTTGGGGGGGGGGGGGGGGCAAACATTCCAGGGGGCTCAACTTCCAGGGGCAGTGACGTAATGAGCAAAAAATGTTTTGAAGGGAGAGGGGGCAGAAGAAAAATCTGCATCACTACCACTCTTACACGTTACATGCAGGCCTCGCGGAACGTTTTTCAAAGTGGATCACAAAGATTAGGTAGAGCGTAAATTGGCGTGGGGTCCAGGGTCTGAGTCTCGGCAGGGGGTCAAGGAGCTAAGCCCCCGGAAGCTCAGGGTATTAGGCATCAAATTACGGTCAGATAAGCATATTTAGATACCTTATTTGTGACCCTGGCAGGTAACTAATTGGCGGAGAGTCCATGGAGCAGAGCCCCCGAAAGCTCAGGGGTTTTAGGTATTCAATTACGGTTAGATGAGCATCGAGTGGCCCTCTGTAAGGCCATTGGTGTGGTCCAGGGGGAGAGATCCAAGAAGCTCAGAGGTTTTAATATATAACTACGGTCAAATGAGCATCCAGGGGCCGTCTTAGGGCCTTTGGTTGGGTCTAGGGGGCAGAGCCCCCGGCAGCTCAGAGGTTTTAATATATAACTACGGTCAAATGAGCATCCAGGGGCCGTCTTAGGGCCTTTGGTGGGGTCCAGGGGGTAGAGCCCCCAGCACTTCAAAGGTTTTAATATTTAACTATGGTCAGATGAGCATCCAGGGGCCGCCTTAGTGCCTTTGGTGGGGTCCAGGGGGTAGAGCCCCCGGAAGCTCAGGAGTTTTAGGTATTTAATTACGGTCAGATGAACATCCAGGGGCCAACGCCTTACGGCCATTGATGTGGTCCAGGGGGCAGAGCCCCCGGAAGCCCAGGGGTTTTAGGTATTTAATTACGGTCAGATGAGCATCCAGGGGCCCGCCTTAGGGCCCTTGGTGGGGTCCAGGGGGCAGAGCCCCCGGAATCTCAGGGTTTTAGGCATTTAATTACGGTCAGATGAGCATATTTTGATACCTCATTTGTGACATTGGCAGGTCACTTCTTTTTTCTCTCTCTCTTTCTTTCTCTTTCTTTCTAACATACTTTTTCAAAAAGTGAGGGAGGCTCGAGCCCCCGAGCCCAGCCGGTTTGCAGACCCATGACATAAAGGCTTATAAATAAGCATATTTTTCGCCCGACTGTAAATTTGGGAATTTTCCAACAAACGCATAAAAAGGTATGACTTACACAAAAATTGAGAAAAAATACCGGAAAATCCTGTCATTTCAGCAACATTTGTAAATTACCGGTATCGAATAAGAAATAACCCCCCCCCCCCCCCCCTTATGATCTTACCTTCCCGAAATTAACATTATAACTTACTTTTTCCCGGTCATGATTTGTCCTGCTTCTTCTTCCTCTTCCTTCCCCCTTTTCCCTTTTCCTTCTTATCTGTTTTACTTCTCCTTGTTCGTTTCGTGTTTGTAAATTGTATGTTGCTAAATATATTACTCATTAGTAATAGTATCGAAAATAATATCGCTCGTGATATTCGTTTGTCTCGCAATGTGGTCAATAAGGAATCTAAAAGTTCACGACGTTTCGTGCGCATCTGCAACACTTCGTCTGGTGATAATAACTACTGTAAGCAAGGGTCTTTTATACTCTACGTGAGGACCGGCGGAGCGGTCCATAATTCGATCGATAATTGGAACAATAACGCACAATGCCTATTGGTCGACGCACACGGTGATCGACCAATCACTAGGCCGCTGGATTCGGCCGTTGGTTCGGCTAATGCACCAGGCCTATTGGCCGACGCATACGGTACTCAACCAATCAACGGGCCGCTGGCTCGGACCGTCTGAGACCGTCCACCTCAGTCTATAGGAAGCCTACCCACACAGACCAGTACATAGCGTTTGACTCTCACCATCCCATATCGGTGAAGAGAGGTCTAGTGAAATGTCTATTTGACAGGCATTGTGCGTTATTGTTCCAATTATCGATCGAATTATTGACCGCTCCGACGGTCCTCCCGTAGAGTATAAAAGACCCTTGCTTACAGTAGTTAGTATCACCAGACGAAGTGTTGCAGATGCGCACGAAACGTCGTGAACTTTTAGATTCCTTATTGACCACATTGCGAGACAAACGAATATCACTAGCGATATTATTTTCGAAATTGTATGTTGTTTTGAAATATTGTCTTGTGTTTTCTAAGTCTTCGTAGGCAAAATTTGAAACATTTTTATTTTTATTTTTTCTGGGGGATCCACAAACTACAAGCACTGCTTTTTAGTGGATCCCCCCCATTTCCTCAGAAATTAAGAATTTCTTGTAATTATTTTATTATGTGCAAAGTTTATTTGTATAGTTTCTTGAAAAAATGAATTATGTATGAAATAAAATGTAATTTCTTTGTTTACCTTTCTGTTGGAAATGAAATAAATATGAATATGAATATGAATATAAATATGAATATCAGTACGCCAGCGTTCAAGGGCTCATGTCTTCTCACCCCTATAACAAAAAACAGACACCCTTTCCCATTCTCTCACAATATGTCCACGATATGCGCGTATCGCTATTATAAAAACCTCCATTGATAAATATAGGTGGCATGCGCAATGTTTAGGAAATTCAATTCCTGTTAACTTTCCATTTCTTTAAATGGAATTTCATATGTGATTTAATTCAGGTTTTTATTATTGTTATGTTCTTTTGGGTTAAAAATACTAACCGTCTTTACCCCTTTACTGCCTTTTTTTTTTGAGGGGGGGGGGGGCGTTTTGAGAGGGCAAAAATGCGTTTTGCCCCCTCCCCCCCCCCCCCACCCCCACTTCCTGCGCCCATGCTTATACCAACTATTTCAGGAAAAAAGGTGTTAAGAGGATTTGTTTCTTACCAACCGGCAAATATTAAGTAAGAACAACGAAAGGTTTTAATTGCTAAAGTTCTCCTTAATGCCTAGTAAATGTCGTTTTCATGTCACTCATTTCTTTCAGTATGACTGGAATCACTGAACGGAAACTGAACAGCATTGTACTAGCAGTGGGTACCCGCAGTAATACTGTATCGAACCTGGGTATTAACCTAGGGCTTCCAAATGCTGACGTTGTTGGGTATGTGGCATCAAACCATCAGGATGGAAATACACCTACTGGCACCAGGGATATGTTATTCGCTTGGAAGTTAAAGACAAAACCCATTGAGCAGATATACATGTTAAGGAGGGCGCTCACAAGATCCGATCTCGTCGAGATTGCAGAGAAACAGTTGCCGAAGGGTGGTAAGAATCGCATGTTTAGTCAACTTTTGGCAAGTCCCATGAATCTTTACAGAGATTAATTTGATCTTAGTTCATGTATACGTATGGCAATATAACCAACTATAATTTATGCTTTGCCTACGATGTGATAATTCTCTCTATATCCCACTCAATAACTTGAATATTCAACAATTAAAAGCGCCACAAAGGTTTTAACAGATTTTAGTGCCGGGCTTTATTTCATTAAAATGAATTGACGTACAACGAATTGGTATTTGGTCTGGCTGCTAACCTCATATTGGAGAGACGTTGATCGTGAAAAGGCTGAGAAATTTCATATTCTGAACCTTACGAAACAAATTATGACAGAATAGGTACTGACACATCCTGTTAGAAAAAAGAAAATAACCGCAGTAATTTTTTTTTTCGGTCGCTCAATAAATTTAGAAATTGGGAGGTAAAATTTAGGACAAGAGGCGTCAACCCCATTATTATCGAATTAGTGCCTGTATAGGTGTCTGTTTTTAAATGGAATGTCCTGTTACCTAAAGTTCTGAATTTCCAGGAAACCCTACTCTTCAAAACTCTGCGAGGAGTTTAAGAAAAGATTGAGTTCCTTTGTCAGCTTTCTTACAATTTTTAATTCAATTTGTAAGAGTATTTCAGAAGAAATGCCCACTGACATTGAATGTTTTTCAAATGCCCTTGTATTCGAAATAAGAGATAGCTGAAAATTTGGACCAAACTTCCATGTCACATATAGTATCATAATTATACTAGATATATTGGATCATCATTTAATATTGTCACCGTGTTTAGATATTACGATAGCAAAGCTAAAAACCTTTAATTTCGGAAATTGGCCTCTGATAAATTTGACCTACTTACCTTAAATATATTGAGACTGTCTTTCTATGTTGGTACATACTATCACCAAGTCTGAGAGTAATAATAATAAATAATAATAATAACACTCGGCTTTTATATAGCGCGAATCACAATTAAGTCTCTAGGCGCTTCCAAACTTGGCGATTATTACCTCGGCTTTAGCTGTGCTGCCATTATGACGCTCTAGCATTTCAAGGAATTGATTCCTGACAGGTACCCATTTACACCACCTGGGTTGAGTGTGGCAAATGTAGATCAATGTCTTGTCAAAGGACATTGATCTACATGCCGCGGCGGTACTCGAACCGTGGACTTTGTGATCGACAGTCCGGCTAGAAAGCGGGACGGACGGATCCACGGACGGACAACCTGAAAACAGTATGCCTCCGGCACCGCGGTGGGCAGACGCATAACAAAGGTTCAGAATCTATATACTGTACAGGCAAATTCTCCTACGTTTTCCGGATTTAAAGGGTCGAACTAAAAAAAGTCAGTAGTTGATCATGAAAGCATTTCGGAAAGGCTTTGGCGGCCGTATTAGATTTATGAGGCTTGAATTGATTTAGCCCTACTTTTTACGCCTAATGGTATATACAAATATAAATTGAATCATAAGTCTGTATTGAGACTTCACATCTTTCGATAGCTACTAACCACCTTGCACCGCACATAATTATTTGAGCCCAAGATGTTTCGCTTTTTTATAGTGAGTGATACATGAAGAAGAAGAAGAGTGAAGAAAAAAAATAGAAGAGAGAACTGCCTGTATTAACGTGTAGAATCTTCATGTATATATTGTGTTTCTTATTGGTTTTCGGACACAATTTTGAAGACACGCGGTGGAGACGACTAAATTTATTGGTGGACGTCGGAGGGCCTAGGCTCAGCATTAGGCCAAAAAATAAAAAATATTTGGTTGTCCTCGACCACCCGCTCGTCATTTTCGGGCCGCTCGTATTTTTTTTTTTTTTTTTTTTTTTTTTAATCTTTTTTTTTGGGGGGGGGGGGGGGGAGCAATCTTAAATGCCAAACATACCATTTTGTGCATTTGCAAGGATCAAAATGCGTCCCGTTGCCAGTTTGGTCTTTTTAGTACGCAATTCTGTATTTATTAAACTTGCCATTTTTATTTGTCTATGTCAAAATGCCATTCATTTAAATCAGGTTCTGAGCATTCTTAAACTAATTTTAAAGCCCATCTGTACTAGTTTACAGGAGGGATTAGACCACCCTGCAAGTTCACTGGACAGGTGGTTATCTCATAAAATTAGCTCTCAGTTAACATAAGATAAAGAGGATCATGGGGGAGCTATGGTCACCGATTTAGAGGGCGTAAGTAGCTATAAGTAGTACAATGGAGACCCGGAATGGAGATTTAAAAGGTGCTGTATTTCAAAGCCAAAAATACTTTCTGTGTTGGTCTTGATATTCATTGTACATTAAATTAGTCTTTTAACATATTAAAGTGTTTTATAGAATTTGTTTGTTTAAATGCTTGACATCCCAATGTTTTTTGTTTTTTTCATGGAAAAAAAAATATTTTTAAAAAAATTCAAAAATGGGGGGGAAAAAAAATCAAAAAAAGACACACAAAAAAATGAAAATAACAACAAAAAGAAATCCACCCGCCCGCCCCTACTCCAGAAAAGCAATCGAGGACAACCAAAAGTTTTTTTTTTTCTGGCCTTAGGCTGGGTTGACCGGTTGAGAAGCTTGTCACAATGTATCGTGTCCGAGCTGGTCCTTGGGCGTCCAATATAGCCGATAGGCCTTTTGCTCGTCAGTCACTGAATTCTTCAACATAAACTTTTGAAAATCCACTTTATCCAAATCTATATATTAAACAAAGGAAATCTAATTTTAAAGGAAAACAAAATCCTAAGAGAAGAGGCGTAAATATTTACTTCTGAATGAAAAACGCCTATAAACTAAAACAACAAAAAACAAGCTCTTAACATTGGCTCTTAACATTCTAAGGATGGAAGAAAGAGAGAGAGAGAGAGAGAGAGAAAGAGAGAATGAGAGAGAGAGAGAGATAGAGAGAGAGTCGGAGGGCAATTATTGATAGTTTGGGGCCCATGACAATATATTATTAATTGAGAGGGGGGAGGGAGGAGGAGACATATTTGGGAAAAACATTAGGCTACGGTGCGTAATGGAGATCCATTCTTGGTATGTTTATAATCCGTAGTACAACGTCTTATCGTCCCAGTGCTGCCCTGCAAGACTGTCTTACGGTTCCCTCGCAATCGTGGGCAGAAATTAATTCCACGAAACTGGTTTGGATGATGTTAGGTCTTGCAAAGGTTGAATTACGGTAACCGTTATTGCATTGCATTTGGACCAACGGCAATTGGACGAGCATCCGTAAAATACAAAGGATGCACTCAGCTTGGCGGAAACTACCCGGTCTGACTACAATCCGATTTTGGAAGAATCTGTGAAACCGCGTTATATGAACATTCAAACATGTGAAATATTAATGACCGTGGATATGAATAATCCTATGATTAAAATAAATCTTAATTTCAAGGATGTTATGCTTCCTTGTAGGAAGAAAGGCTAAATCGGTTCAAATCTTTGAGACGTCAGACCACGATCGACCACGATCGATAGCCGATTCGGCTTTTAATCTGACTAAAATAGATAAATGGACTGAAATTTCAGTTTCATATTCAATTTTTAGAACCTAAGTCAGGAGGAGAGTGGTTGTTTAGATTTGCATATCTGATATAACCGCCCTTTCTACGAAAATCAGTACGCAGGTGGATCGTGTATTAGTAGTTTGTGCCGGGCTTTACGAAAAGGGAAGGTTGGGATAGGGCAGTGCCCATGACATTGTACTGCAACGCGAAACCAGGCACTCCCACGGAAGTTTTGAACAGTTCAAACTAAACGTTGAGTTTGCAGGAATGCCAGGGACGTCCTTCGAGGTGGCCGGAACTATACGAATGAAATGACGGATATATATCTGGACAGTGCGTGGACTAGCGTATACTACTCATCTCTAGTCTGCAGTAGGTTAATCCGGGACAAAGTAAAATGTTGACAATTTGTCAAAATGGAGATTGCTGACTAGTGCTATTAAAACTTTGTAGTTATTTGCATAAAATTAAATTTCTATCACCACCAGGTGCTTCTTATATCATTCTCTTTTTGTTATCAATACTATCGTCCTAAGTGTTTATTTATCTATCATAATTTTGTTCATCGATATCAATATTGATATTCGTATTATTAATATCCTTATTATCATTCTCATTTGTATTACTGTAGTTATTTTTGTTGTTGTTTTATTATTCGTATTACTATTAATATTAGTATGCAATTATTATTGTGAAATTATTATTGTTATTATTATTATTATTATTATTATCAATATTGTTATTTTTTTTTATGTATTATCGTTATAAAAAAAATATATAATAATAATGACAATAACGACTTCCAGCATCATCCACACCTCAGAGACAAGCTCTGTTATTATTTTCTTGATATCAGATCAGAGACTTCGATGCAGGATTGTGACAGTGTCGTAGCCAACATGACAAACGTAATTAGCAAGCAAAGCGATAGCGCTGTACTCTCGAAGGTTGGCTACATCAAGGGAGAAAAATGCATGGTACAACTCATGAATGCAGAAAACGTCGAAACGGGAAAGGGTGAGTAATCAGATATTGATATTTTGTGGATCATCATTCTTCTTCATAGCGACCTGCCTAATTTGACATTAGTATAATTTTGTTAACGGTAGACTGTCTAAGTTTAGGCCCATTAGATTCTCTTATAGAACCCTCGTGTGCTGGTCATAACTTTTCTGGGTCATAACTTAAGAAAAATTTGGTCGAAATCAGTGGTAGAAAAAAAATGGACATTGTCTTCTTTAAAATAGTATCAAACGAACAAAATATATTCGAAATAAAACCACCGTGTATTTTGCAATACATTTTGAAAGTTTTGTTACTTTTGTGTATAAAAAAAAAAGGATTTGTGTATACCTTCTATTAAACTTTCATAACCATTCATCGCGCAAAATTGGGCTATACAGCTGAAAGAAACATTTTAAGTTTCTGTAACATGCAGTTTCAATGTTTAGGGTTCAGATATCTTCCTCCGTCAGACGCGAATTGGCAGACTGAAGTAGGTCGCCAATTTTCCAATTGCCTGTGGTTGTCCTTTTGGCGATAACTGCGTCGTTGAAACTATTTCATAAGCTATCTACATTTTGATCATTGAAATCCCCACTGCCCTACTTATAGCTACTTAATTGCGCCCTCTTTATAGCAAACAATGCCCAATCGTGCATGTTGGCCCCCCATGATCTCCTTTTTCTTATGTTGGAGAGCCGATTTGATGAGATAACCACCCAGGGGCGTACGCAGGGGGGGGGGGGGGTTTTGGGTTCAAACCCCCCCCCCTTTGGTATTTTTATGTGTGTAAACCCCCCTAAAAAAAACTAAACCCCCCCCCCCCCCTTTGGATTTTTTTTTTTTTTATAAAAGAAAAAGAAAAAGAAAAAAAAAATATGCCCACGGCTAACCTAAAAAAGGTGACCTTACCCCCCCCCCCAAAGAAAAATGTCAAATTTTCAAATTTCGAGACCCCCCCCCCCCCCCAAAAAAAAGGGTCCGCTTCCCATGGAAGAGGTATCCATCATATTAGGTAATGATCTCGCTGGTAAAAGGGTCGTGTC